>JARFYF010000001.1:137135528-137145647 GCA_030265395.1 Rhina ancylostomus
GAACTTTTTTGTTTCCTCAAAACTCAGTGCTCTTGAAGTTGCCATTTGGTTAGGCTAAAGTGAGACTGTTCTGGCCTTCCTTTCTCCATGGTGATAACTAGCACTTGGATTGCATGTTTAATGCAGCAAAATGTACCCAGGTGCTTCAAAGAGTATCACTTTGCAAACTTCAAGATTGAGCCACTTAAGGCAGGTTACCTCAAGCTCAGTCAAGGGGTAGGTTTTAAGGAGAGATTTGGAGAACTAATTCCAATGATTCAAGCCTAGTCATGGCTGCAGGTGGTAGAATGATTTAAATCTGGGGATGTGCAAGCAAACTCAGTTGGAAGAATCTGAGCGTTGTAAGGAGGCAGAGATTTGAGATTTAGAGGGACACGTTCTCAGAGGGAATTGATAACTTTAAGATCAAGTTGCTGCCTGGAATGATCCAATATTATTCACTAAACACAGGTGATTGATGAGCAGGGCTTGGTGAAAGTTAGGACATGAGCAGCAGAGCTCTGGATGACATTGAGTTTACAGAGGCCAGAAGATAACAAAGCCACGGATGCTTGATAAACCGCAGAGGAAGTTCTTGTGAATGTAATACTGAGCTAGTGAAAATAAAGAAAAACTGCAAATGCTGGAAGAGCTCAGCAAGTGAGACAGCATCTATGAAAAGTGAAACAGTCAATGTTTTGGGTCTGTGGCCCTTCATCAGAACTGACATTGCAGACCCAGAACAATTGCTGTTTCTCTTTCCACAGATGCTGCCTGAGTTTTCCAGCATTTTCTGTTTTTGTACAATGAGGTTGAAAGACTGCTTGTACCTGCAAAGATGACCAACAGTTGAAACCTCAAGATTAGCGCACATAGGGAGGCCTGATCCACTGGCATTCCTGGTCCTTTTCAACATTGTGCTTCAAATCATTAGTAACTTATTCCTTAAAACTTCAAAAATATATGCTGCTGCAGTTCCCCGAAGTGTAATATTTCACATTCTTCATGCGGAATGACATTTCCCCTGGCCACTCATATCAATTTCTAGATTGCAGTTTTAAATTAAGTTCTCCACACTGATTCCCTGATCAGAGGAAATAGCTCTCACCTAATAACTCTGTCAAACACCTATAACATTGGTGTCCTCCTTTTGAGGACACATAATGATGTGAAGGAGGTGTACTCAGGCACCACTCTTGGCTGACCTTCTGTACTTTCTCATGGTGTTGAAAGGCTGACTTTTGGACAATCCATTGCCTCACTCACCATTATTACCTGCATAAGAGGATTGATTGGAAGTGTTTTAGAAGATTTTAATGGACCCAGGCTGAAGTCTGGATTCTAATGTGGTTGACTTACAACTACCTCTTCACTACGGAAGTACTTTAGGATGGACAGTAAATATTGGCATTGCTGACATCCGCATGCAATAAACAAAAGAATCCATCCATAAGTGTAGCAGTCCCCAGGACACTGGAGAACTCCCCATCTATTTTTCTGAGCAGTACAAATAATTTATGCATAATATAATCTAGTCAGCTTTCAAGTGGAGTTTGTGGAGAGATGGAGAGCAAAAATATCCACTAGTTTGATGTAGATATCTAGTGGCTAAAGCCTGAAACTACATTATGACAGCCAACAAAGCAAAATTGCTTTGGTAATTTTGATAGCACTTTGCATTGAAACATATCAGAAATGTATTACAGATTTCCTTTATATAAAGGAAATCCTGGAGAGAAGAAAGAGATTTCTGTTTATACGGGAATGTTTTATACAGACCTTTTTAATAAAGTAAAGGTATCTTTCCTTTGATCCAATCTCAATATATTCCATGACATGAGTATGCATAGATTTTTAGTTTTATCATTGTAGTTCACGAAAACACACATCTCTTGTATACAATATTGTATTGGAAGCTGTCAAGAATTTGTTATTGCAACCACACAGGCATAAACTCCCCTACAGTCTTCCATTTTCTTGTTCTCTCACTCTTCCATGCTTTTTTTTCCTTCTATTGGCTGGAATCAGCTCTTTCCTTTTGTTTATTGAATAATTACATTAGCTTGGTATTCAATGAAGACTAATTGGATTGAACTAAAGGTACTACAGGAGACGTTGGAGAACACAGTCCCAGCTAAGAGGGAGATGATGACTCATAAATATTGTAAACCAATATTCGGAATATACTTGTTAGCGATAATAAACCTGAATTCTGATATACATGTGAAATGTGTTGTTTTGCGGCAGCAGTACAGTGCAAGACATAAAAATTACTATAAGTTACAAAAGTAAATAGTGCAAAAGAGAAATAACGAGGTAGTGTTCAGGCAGAGGGGAAGAAGCTGTTCCTGAATCATTCAGTGTGGGTCTTCAGGCTCCTGTACTTTCTCCCCGATGGTAGAAATGTGAAGAGGGCATGTCCCAGATGGTGAGGGTCCTCGATGATGGATGGTGCCTTCTTGATTACCGCCTCTTGAAGATAGGTTCAAGTATGTAATCATTAGGGCTGAATTCTCTCTTTCTGTGCTATTAGCTCTGTGTTACACATTGCAATTTTGGACCTGTTGGGGAGATATTTAATTTACTCCAGGTAGGAACCCATGAGAATGTTCTCCAACTAGCTGACCCTGAAATGCTGAGAATTGTAAAACTAGTGTCAATCAATAATTTAAAAGCAATAATCTTTATATAGCAAAGCAAACATGACTTCTTTAAGACCATCCAGGTAAAATTCAGTCTGCTGTTTGCAAGGTGGTGCAAATGATTTTGGTGGCAATGGTGCAATAGGTGATCCTCGAGTGATGAAACTTTCCATTTGAAGTGTATTTGGGATCCTCCTCTCTAAGAGAGGATATGAAGTCAAGACTGGATGGATGCCAAGGGCAAGGAAATGAAGGATGTGCAAGAGCAACCAATGCAGAAATGGGATGGAATTTCATCAAGGCTCGAGTTTTGAGGTGGAGGTTTCTGGCTCTCGTTCCCATGTGAAGCTCCACTCAAACTGCACTGGGGTTGGACAGAATCTTTCCACTTGCTTGAGTCTCCACAATGCAACAGGAGTCAATTCATGTGTTGTGCTTTGCTTCAGATTCCAGCATCTCTTGTTTCTCCATGAACTGAAGGTGACATTTAGCACCTGAATGGCCTCGCTCCTTCTGTTAATGCAGAGTCACTAACATCTCTGGCAACCAAGGTTGCCAGCCACGGTCTGCAGCCAAGGTTCCCTAGTTCTGCCTCTCATGTCACCAAAGCTGGCAACTTGTGGGTTTGGAGAATAGGTCCAATAAAAGGAACGCTGCCTTGAGTGATGAAGGCTCTTGCTGAAGAGGGGTTGTAGAAATAGAGGAGATGGGGGTATAGAGATCAACAGGACCAAAAATGTTCCAATTACTATCTCCCTCCTACAAATCAAGCAACCCTAACGAGTGGAATGGTGAGAATGTATGCGCACACTGGTCACTGTTCATTTCATAATGAGTAGAGGCAGGATGTTAAACTAGTGGCAAGTCACTTGGGTAAAGGCATTCAGGACCCTGCTCCCACAGAATCACAGAGGTTTCAGCACAGGAGTAGACTTTTCACCCAATGGTAGTTGTGCTGGCTTTTTGCAAGACCCATCCGAAAACCTGCCCTGCTGCCCAATTGTCTTCTCTTGGTCCTCTGCCTGCCCCTTTAAGTGTTTAAAGTTTCCCCTGGAAGTACAGAATGATCTCTGCTTCACATTGCAAAGCATTCTAATCTCCGGAAAAAAAAAAGCCTCATAATGACAGGGATCAGGAAAGACTTTCTGAGTCAAATTCAACATGGGAAAACAGAAGCGAAGTTGAATGTGGAGGAAGCAAATGATTAACTGTTTCACATGCCATCTCACTAATGAAAACAAGCATTCAGAGAAATATTAGAATATGAATGAGGTGGAATTGTAAAGGTGCTGGAGTCAATCTACACTCTCTTGTTTAGAGAAGAATGAGGCAATGATTAATGCATTTATTGGATGCAGAGCAAAGTAATATGTTCTGTAATAATGCCTGTGCTGTGAAGTAAAATCATTTTCTATCATGTTATTCAAGCTTGTAATTAGGTTTTGACGTGACGACCATCTAAGTAAGATTACCAGGATATAACACATTTTTTCTCATTTAATATTCAAGACCACCCAACATATTAAAAATGCTAAACGTTTGCAATATTGTGATACACATTTGGTAAGCACCAGCCACATACTTAAAACAAAAAGTTCATGTTTTCATGGAAGCTGAATTTCAGTAACCCATCTTAGCAATATACCCAGTGAGAGGGTGTCATTTCCCTCATTTCCCAATAAAACACTTTTCTTATGCCAATACTACATTGCTGGTGACTGCAGTAATCTATGGTGTCTGGGCAACTTGGATGTGACATGAATTTAATAACTTACAAACCAGAGGTTCAACTGAGCATGAATTTTGCTTATGTATTTTCTGCAGGGTTTGTAATTCCTTTCCCTGTCACTCCCATTCTACAGAAATGGTACATTAGTTAACTTCTCTTTGTATCTGCACTCACAGCAACACAAAATCCAAAATGCAATTTGCGTGTCTTGTCTTTTAACCAGTAGGAATGTTCAAAAGATAATCAGTATCATTGTTGCACTGTTCTTCAGTTGAGAACAGAATCATAGAATTGTTATGAAACAGAAGGATGCCATGTTCGCATTAAGTATGTGCAGCCTCATTATGTAGACCTATTTAGTCTCATACCTCTGCTCTTCCCCAGTCGCCCTGCAAATTATTTTCTCTAAAGTGCCTCTCTGAATGCCCCAATTGAGTTTGTATCTTCTACCCTTGTGTGCACTTTGAATGTGAAACTATCTGCCTCCTTTTCAAAACAAAATGTTCTTTTTAATTTTGCTGTTCCTTTTGTTGACTGCCATAAGGAAACTCTTTGTCAAGAAGTGAAAGGAACCTAGTTACAAACCAATACATACTCACACTGAACAAATAGCCTATACTAAGGGTAGAAAATGGAGAAAAGTGTAGAAAATAGTGCATATTTGACTCTCAACAGCAAAACAACTTTTCCCCTAAGTGGGGGAAAGAAAACTAAGTTCCACTTGTTGATCTCCAGTGCAGAGCAATAACGCCTTGCTGGGATTCAGAAGGACCATTTTGTAATCTTCCATCCAATTCAACAATCCCTTCTCCCTTAATGGGAATGTCCATCTCCACTTCGTGACTTCTCACTGAACATGCATGTTCCAGGAGGAAATTTCCCCATCTATATCTGGTAAACTTTCATCAGAATATGGAAACAAAAGAAGCCCTTTCAGCCCCTTGCACCTGCTCTGGCATTTGGTGTGGTCATGACTTGATCTACAACTTAACTCCACCCACAATTTGGCTCCACATTCCTGAATGGCCTTGGTTGCCAAATACCTATCAGTCTCAGACACACAATTAATAACTGAGCCAGCTTCTATTGTGCATGACTTTGTGACACCTTTAATATCATTTTGTCTCTCTTTCCTTACCGTGTCTCTCCCCAGAAACACAAATATCTGGAAGTAGAAACCCACAATCTGGATAACTTTTGAGTTAAGTTAATGCTGTTCCAAAATGTAATAGGTTCTCTCCTCACAGTACCCTTCATTCATTGAGCAACCTTCCAGAAGCTGTATTGTTTCATAGCATGATGTATAATTCAAAGAATAGTGCAGAATATTCCCCAAAATAAATATTCTGAAAATATGTTGAAAAACATTAGCTCTTAGCAGAATTTAATTATTTTTTTATTGATTTTGATATCAATATTTTAGTGAGTTATTCTGATTTTTACTCATTTGATTTTTCCAGGGTTGCATGAAATTAGGAGTCTGAGGGCAGACAGTCTAACAATAACATTGTACCATTAAAAACATTATCTATCAAATATCTAACGTAATTATGCCTAAACCCATCATTTCAATCTACTTTAAGTCATTGTGCTCACATAGAAAATACTTTATATTCATGTAAAAAAAATGAAAATTACAAATACAACTTCCTCAGGCTTGTGCAATGGTCAATCTTAATAAGTTCCTGTTATTAATAATGGAATGTCTCCTCAATGATCTGCTTGAGTGCAAGGTGAAATTAACATTTATTGATTTTTAAAAGTCATGTTATACCAAACCTAGACACTACTTGTGTTTGTTATGTAGGAGGATTGGACAGCATTGTAATTCTGGAAGGGTTGAGGCTCATCTACAGATTTCGTATTCAATTGATTCTTCCAGCCCAGTGATGCACATTTCCCTGAAAGAACATATCCAACAGCATAATTTCAAATGCCCTGCCCAAAAAATTTGGGCTCACCTTATTATTTATTTAAAATACAATCAATGATATTTTACACTTTTAAATTTTCTTTAAATATGATGTGCTATGGAGGAGTGCTGAAGAGCACCTCAACAGTGAATGTGTGATTTATCCAGAAGACTACATACTTGAACAGATGATTACTGCGTGGTTTCATTACACTAAGCTAGCAAAAAATTTGCAATATTTAGTTCGTACTCTACTTTGAGGCTAAGGGTTGATGGCAGGGGGGCTTCTTTTGGTTATTGTTAACATCTTTGTCATTATTTTATCTCTTAGCATTCCTGTGAATTTGGGATATCTCACTGTGCCATAAAGGAGCTATAAATGTGCATTATTGCTGATATGTTACCGTTCTACAAACTGTTTCAGATATTTGCCTTGGACTCCAATGAACAGCTAGGAATGGTAGCATCACCTCAAATTGCACTCTAATATTGCCCTAGGTTTTGAAGTCAGTGATGAAACTACATTACTTACTTCTGGAGATGCAACAATCTCTGCAGACTTGCCTTTTGTAATATAGATAGGTGCCCTGGGATACTGCTGTCCAACCACGATGATGCCTGTGGGCTTGCTGAGCAGCCATTCAAATAGGTAGCCCAAGGAAACAGTACAGTTATTAATTACAATTTTTAGCATGTGTGGAAAGCTAAATTGGAGCATATCCATTAGATTATGGCAGAGGCTGATATATCACCAGAAAATGTAGTAAAACCTTTTATTTAAAACTTTTAAAGTCCATTTTGAAACGTTTCTGAGGGAATTACAATTCAAATGTGCAAAGTTTAGAATCAGGTTTATTATCACCGACGTATGTCATGAAATTTGTTTTGAGGCAGCAAGGACATAAAATTACTATAAACTTACAAAATAAATAGTGCAAAGAAAGGAATAATGAAATCATGTACGTGGGTTCATGGACCATTCAGAAATCTGATGGGGGAGGGGAAGGAGCTGTTCTTAAATTGCTGAGTGTGGGTCTTCATGCTCCTGTACCTCCTCCGAGAAGAGGGCGTGTCCTGAATGGTGATGGTCCTGAGTGATGGATGTCACCTTCTTGAGGCACCGCCACTTGGAAAATGTCCTCAATGGTGGTGATTAACTTTTGTTTGAGTTTCCAAAACAATAGTCATGATTTAGTATGGCCTTTTGAATACTGGTGCCAATATCTCATGCCAGTTTAATATCTCCAGATTTATTTCACAAGATTAACTGATCAACTGATTTCCTTGTTTCCTTTGGACATGGTGGAAAATACTGCAGTCAAAAGAGAAGAATCAGTGATGGGATTTCTCCCTTAAATTGCATGTATGCAGAGATTATAGTTGCTGCCTTTTTTCATAGTATATTGATGGCAAATGTCAGTATTTCATTGTATTTAGAGTTACAGTTCCATACCATCTTACCACACTCTTACCTTACCCAAGGCTTTGAGTCTGCCTGTAGACTTGGGAGGCTAACAGCTTCATTTTTTTAATCATTGTTTTAATGAGGAGCTTAGATTGTTATAGTTGAACAGTTAAGATATCTTTATTTGTCACATGTAAATCAAAACACACAGTGAAATGCATCTTTTGCATAGACTGTTCTGGGGGCAGCCCGCAAGTGTCACCACACTTCCGGCACCAACATAGCATGCCCACAACTTCCAAACCCATTTGTCTTTGGAATGTGGGAGGAAACCAGAATACCGGGAGGAAACCCACGCAGACACGGGGAGAACATACAAATTCCTTACAGACAGCAGCCGGAATTGAACCCGGGTCGCTGGCACTGTAATAGCCTTACATTAACCGCAACACTACCGTGCCTGCCCAGTGGACAAGCAGCTGATCATTTTCATTATGTAGCAGCAGTGAAGTTGGATCAAGAGTTGGAAGACCTCTTCTAACCCAAGACACAACCTTACCCTGTGAAATAAACGTATTGGTAGGAAGAAGGGGAAATCCATTATAATTAAACAGTCCAATTCCAAAGGGTGTGTACAACACACAGGTGGGACAGTAGATAGATAAATCTTTGGTAGTGGCAAAACAAGTTGAAGGGGCTGTTTATTGGTGGGATGGGGGGCAGGGGGAAGATTGTTCAGTTTATAAACAGAAGGATGGGGCACAAATGCAAGGAAGTCACTCTGAATTTTGTAAATCACCATTTATACTCCCGTTGATGTATTGTGGGCAAATTTAGACATTGCACTCCAGGAAACTAGACCTGGGATTATAAGAGAGTGCATAGGGGATCTACCAGAACAGTACATTGATCCAGAACTTCAGTTGTATGGAGAGACCAGAGAAGCTAGGATTGTTTTCCTTGGAGCAGTAAAGAGGAGACTTTATTAAAGAAGTGCTAAAAGCTTTTGATACAGTGAATAGGCAGAAACTGTTTTCAAAGATGAAAGTGTGGGTAACCAAAGGCATGGATTGAAATTGTCCAGTGAATCAGAAGCTAGATAAGAAGATTAAACTGTTTATGCAGCCAATTTCTAGATTGAAAGCATTGTTTGACTGCATTGGGGAAGCACATTTAAAAAATAACTTTCATAAACTAATTGGATAAATACTTGAAGGGAAATGAAGACAATGAGCAGCTCTTTAAAAGAGAATGATTGCATGGCTTCTTTCAGTATAAGTTCTTTCTGCTGCTTTTTTGCTTTTGGTAGACCAGTTTGGGGCTGCTTACGCATTTATAGTGTGCTGAGAACTGTTTTCTTTAATCTTCATTTATCTCAGATGTAACACCGACTCTGGAATTGCCCGTCATAGAAATGCAATTAACAACCAGAGTTACCCACTGAGAGATAAGAGGGTTTGAATGACCTTCATGGTTAGAAATCAAATCCTTCATAGGACCTCAGTACTATAGTTAAGCACAAATTATTGTCCACAAACTTTACTTTGCTTGTTAATTACTTTTCCAGAGCATTCACATTAATGCCTTATGGATCTGCTGATCACTTTTGTATGATTTGGTAATTGCTGAATAGTACCAAAACAGTTTTGGAATGTCTGCACTCCTGTAATAAAGTAAGACCAGCTTCACCACTGAGAATCTGAGCTTCCTATTAAATTGTCATAAAGAAGCAATGCTTCTTCATTTTTCCTTGTTATATGGATCCATTTAGACATTCTGGTGGAAAGCCTATGATCCAACATTCTGATGGGAGAGATTGTGCTTGAGAGAAGTATGGATTAGCAATGTCAGTGCAGCAGTGTTCCTACTTCAATGCACGTGAATACAGGTCTCACACTGGGAGCACAGAATTGGTGAATTTTCTGTTTTAGTTGTAAGTCTTGCCCTGTGTGTGTATTTTTCAGAGGATCTTTGTGGTTTCAGTTTGCATGGAAAACTCTGGGTTTGTGAGGGGTGAGAAGCTATCAACCCCTGTAACACTTTATCTGGAAGTAAACAAATTCAGGAACTTAATTTTATATTGCACCTGCTCTGAGCTTGGGATATTCCAAAGCATTTTACGGCCAAAGGAGAAAGTCTGTGGCACATTACTTTTTTTTAACATGGTGTCAATTTACATAGCAATGTTTCACAAGTCGCAATGATATGAATGACTAGAATTTTAAGTTGAGTGACCGTTATTAGCCATGTCACTGGGAAACCCCTCTGTTAACTTTGAATGGCACAACAGGATATTTTCCAGCCCCCTTAGGGTGTATGGAGTACCATTCAAACAGTGCAGGGCCCCCTCAGTACTGAACTACAGCCTAGTTTATGTGTGCAAGTATCTGGACTGAGACTTGAGTGCTGGCAATTGTGCCAAAGTTGACCCCATAAAGTCGCCATTAATATT
>JARFYF010000001.1:137204453-137214723 GCA_030265395.1 Rhina ancylostomus
AAGAGGCTGGTTTTTGTGATGGACTGAGCTGTGTCCACAAGTCTTCGCATTTTCTTGCAGTCTTGGACAGAGCAGTTGGCATACCATCCTAATAGGATGGTTTTTATAGCACATCTTTAAAAATTGGTGAAGGTCAACAAGAACGTGCCAAATTTCCTTAGCTTCAAAACAGATTCTCTAACTTTAAGACCCAAATTTGATTCCTAGTTAAGGAATTACTTTCGACTGAAGTATTGATTTCAGAGACAGTGCAACCTTGATTTGTCTCAGTGATGTGTGGACTACAAGGGTTAAGTTATGAAAAGAGACTGTCCAAAATAGACCTTTTTTTCTTGGAAAGAAGGACAAGGGGTGATTTCCAAAATAAGGCAGCGTGATGGAGTAGTTAGGGAGAAACTATTTCTGCTTTTGTCAAGTTGAGTTTATTGTCATGTGCACAGGTACCTGTGTGCACAGGTGCAATGAAAAACTTACTTGCAGCAACATCGCAGGCACATAGCATCAGAGAAGCAGCATTCACAAGAAAAACATAAATTAAGCATAAATTATGATTTTTTTTTACAAGAAACACAATTGGAATAGAAAAAAGAAAGTCCATTTTAGTGCAAAGTGGTCACAGTGTTACTATACTGAGGTAGTGATTAGGGTTTTGCCGGTTGGTTCAAGAACTGAATGGGAAGTGGCTGTTCTTGAACCTGATGGTGTGGGACTTCAGGCTTCTGTACCTGCTGCCCAATGTGAAGTCTGAAAATGGGAGAACAAGTTAGAACCAGGCTGCACTGGAAAGATTTTTACACAGAAGGTTGGAACTCTTCTGCAAATGGAAAGTAATCTTGATTCATTTATTGATATTAAGTCTGAGATTGATAGATTTTTGTTAGCTGTTAACATAGAACAGTACAGCACAGTATGGGCCCTACAGCCCAGGATGTTGTGCCAACCTATATAAACCTTATCCCCATTCAATCTATTCCCCTCTCTCTTTCACCTCCCTTTCTTCCTTCCATGTGCCTATCTAAGAGTCGCTTAAATGACCCTATCGTATCAGCCCCTACCACCACCCCTGCCAGTGCATTCCAGGCACCCAATCTCTGTGTTTAAAAGAAAAGCATACCTCTGACATCTCCCCTGAACTTTCTTCCATGCACCTTAAGCAGATGACCTCTAGTATTAACCATTGCCACCCTGGGGAAAAGATGCTGGCTGTCCGCTCTGTCTATGCCTCTTATAACCTTGTATACCTCTGTCAAGTTTCCTCTCTTCCTCCGTTGCTCCAAAGAGAAAAGCCCCAACTCACTCAACCTCTCCTAGTGAGACATGTTCTCCAACCTTGGCAGTATCCTTGTAAATCTCCTCTGCACAGTCTCCAAAGCTTCCACATCCTTCCTCTAATGTGGTGACTAGAACTGAAAACAATATTCCAAGTGTGGTCTAACCAGAGTCTTATAGATGTTCACTGTTAGGCAAAAAGCAAGTATGTGGAGTTAGATCGCAGGTGACCTGTAATCTCATTAAATGTCAAAATGGGCTTGGAGGGTTAAATATTGTTCTCATGTTCCCATGTTCATATGGAAAAACAAGTGTCTAAAAATCTCATTTTAATTCCAAACCACTTTGACATTCCTTTCAGTACATCACAAAACCTCTTTCAGCCAACCCACAAACATCAAGGTGATAATGACCAGTTAATATATTTTCTCTGCTACAAATTAAATATTGCCCAGGATATCTGGGAAAGATCTCCTGACCACCTCTGGAAAAATGTTGTGGGTCCTTCGGCATCCACCTGAGAAAACAGGCAGGACGTTGTTATAAATTTGATTTTGATTATGTTGTAGGTTGATTCAGCTTGACATAGGAGCTTCCAGTTCTTAGACAACAAGAAGAGGGCATTTAGTCCCTCAAGTTGGTCCCTTGAATTGGATCATAGTTTACTTCTTGACTCCCATTCCCCTATCTTGGTTCTGTAACTCTTACCTTTGCCTAACAAAAATCTATCAATCGCAGTTTTAAAATTTTCAATGGACTTGGGGAAACTGTCCCAGATTTCTACTGTTCCATTCTTAATTCTTCTACAGATTGGCTCTAATTTTATGTTATGCCCTTGTTACAAAACGAATTTCATGTAATTTAAGTCGTTGATAATCAAACTGACACTGCAGCTGAAAGAAGCAATAGCTATTCAGCAATTTTAAACAAAGGTGCAGTTAAGTATATCAACAAGCAGAATTCAATTGAGAATTCAAGCTAAGATTTAAGGGGATGTGCTGCTGCTGTCTGATCTGGTTTCCCAAGTTTAAATACCGAAGATTTGGTCAGGAATAGAAAGAGCACAACTTCAAAGGACTAGTGAGTTGCTCGTATGGAAAATGTGTATGCATCACCTAGAGGCTGTTGGTCTGTTCACAAGGCCACCAATGATGAAGAGCCCTGGGGTTCCCATTAAATGCAATTCAAATCCACATTACTGGATATCACCCCACAGCATATTGATCCTACAATACAGCAGGCCAGATAACAGACAGCTCTCCTGCTCTGGCAGCTTCTTCCATGAAGTCTTCAGATGCACCTTTGATATTCTGCCATTTCCTTTAGCCATTTCTAATCAGGGTTGTAACATAACAACCCTATGAAAGACAGACCATCAACTCACAGCTAGCAACTTTAAGTTGGAAATGTGAACAAGCAGAACTATTAAAATTAGTATGCAAGGCTGCATTGGTACATTTGTGTCAGCCGTGAAGTGGGAAGCAGGCCACAATATAAGAACTTTTATTCCCATGCCAGTGGTGTCAAGAACCAGAGATTTATGGTGAGGAGGAAGAACTTTTTCACCCAGAAGGTGGTTGCAATCTGGAATGCAAGCAGTGGAAGCAGGTACTCTCAACATTTAAGAAGCATCTGGACTAACACTTGAATTGCCAAGGTATAGTAGGCTATGGACCAAGTGCTGGTCAATGGGATTGGTATAGATTGATGGTCACCATGGACATGGTGGGCTGAAGGGCCTGTTTTTGTGCTGTATGACCCAAAAAATGAAACAGAACATTGTGATTCTTTCACTGGGCTGATAATCCCGAGGCCAGCATTAATGATCTGGAATTCAAATCACATCCTGGCAGATGGCAGATTTAAATTCAACTAATAAAATAAGATTTTATATATATATATATATATATATATCTTTAAAAAAATCATTTCTGAATGTGAAATGATCAGATTGATGTGTCAAAATCCATCTGGTTCAGTGATGATTTTTAAAGAAGGAAGCCTCCTAATCTTGTAACTCCAGAATCTCAGCAATCTGGTTGACTATTAATTGCCCTGTATGAAGGCCTAGCAGGCTACCCAGTTCAAGAGTAGTTAGTATAGGTGTTGCTTTACCGTCTACCTCCTGTAAATTAATAATGAAACAAATACTAAAAATGTTATTGAAATATATACAGAAGTTGCAGCACTGTCTGAGCTCGTCCTACTGAATATAATGAAATGATATAGCAGCTCTCCAAAATGGTGGCTAATGAGGTGTTCTGTACAAGAACTAGAGTTGAGACCCAGTGATCCTGCCTCACATCGAATGTGAGATGCAGGTTAATTGAGGCTGGCCAAGGAGTTTCTACTCAGCCAGCATTGTTCCAATATTAACTGCGTTTAGGATAAATTACACAGTGATTGAAAGGATGTCAAACTGGATGTCAACCAATTTTGTAGAGAGGATAATGATAGGAAACATGATAATTACACCTCGTTATTTTTGGAATCGATCCTCTGGTGTTCCCATCTGAGGTCCTATTGATTTTGGAAGCAAAGGTAACAGTAAATTAGTCACTATTAACTCTTAAAATGATATTGATGCCATGGTAACATGTCTTCATTATAATTGCAAACATATCGGCAGACACTTCCGATGATGGCTTAATGGGATGATTTGCATAGCACAGATTTTTTTTAATTCAAAGAGTTTCCTTAATTGTTTGTCAGGTTGTGTGTGTGTTAATTGCCTGAGCTACAAGACCAGAAAAGTTCAAGGACTAATTTTAGTTTTATTCGTTTATGGGCTTTGCTGACAAGACCTGGCATGTATTACCAATTCTGTTTTACCCTTGAACTGGGGCCATTTCAGGGACAGTTAAGAGTCAGCCACATTGCTGAAGATCTGAGCTCACATACAAGCCAAACAGAGTAATTACGACACCAGCCTCCTCCCCAGAAACCCTATTGAGATATCTGCATGACACAGTTGGAGCAAGTGGATTTAGTTTGAGTTTTGCTATGTTAGATAATCCCAACCTCCACATTGACTAAGTAAACTAATGGGTCTTGAGCTGATGTGCCTGCAAGGAAGCTAGTATTTTGAGTCCTAATGAACAGGCAATGGCTTGCATATTTGAGAGTGAACGATGAATGAAGTCAAGGTTCTCCCAGCCTGTGATATTTCTGCTGGTTGAACAACCTGCCAATAAATGCTGTCAAGAATATCACTTAAATGACCATTGAATGCCTTGTGCAGATGAATCAGGAGCATGGGTGTCGTGACAATCAGCTATGCTGGTGTAATAGTCATGACATTGGTTCAATGATCTAGAGAGCAGGAACTTACTGTTTATGAAATAACCGTATTGGGAAGGACATTTACCATCATTGTCTCTTGTGGGTGTATTTGAGATTCCAGTATCACCACAATGTGGTTGACTTCATTTTTAATTAAACGGGCTGAATCACTAGTTAATCGTGTCAAACTGCATCCATATATAATGCAGCGAATCAGGAGGGTTTCAACTCCTCCTGAAATGCAGCCAGTGATGGGGAATAGTTTCCAGCATTGCCAGCAACTCCCACATTTGATACTGAGTAAAACAGTGGGAATGAGCCTCGAAAGAGAATCAGTGCTTTTATCAACGGAGAAGAAATGTACAAAAATGATGTTTGCATAGCCAACTGTCCATCACTGCAACCCACTGCTGGTTCCACTTGAATCCATCAAAGTTAAACCAGGACCTGAATCTGGCACCAGCTCCCTGAGTAAAAGAAACAAACTCTTCTGGTGTTAGCAGTGACTTTTCAACAAAAGAAATCAAATGATGCTTCTTAAAGAAACATCCACCTTTGTGAGGGAGTTTTATCTCAAAAATTTGTTGATAAACCTCACAGCCATTGCTGAGTGTCTTCCTTTGCATGTGGTGTTGCCAGTTAACTTGGGGTTCCTTCAGCCTCCCAAAATCCTCGATAAGGATCTTTGCTTTGAGGCTGGCGGGGGAGAAATTTATCTTCAGTTGCATGTGCCAATCGTACTTTATTAGTTGTTCATTGTTGCTTTTGAAATTCAGTTCCAGTAAGATCAAAGGAAAGATATCAGAAGTAGAGTACAACAATATTATGCATTTACCTTTACTGAGGGCAGACAACCTAGAATGGATTTTGACCCTCATTGTGAAATAAATGCTAACAGGCAATGATTGAAGATGGAGGTACAAGAAACTGACTGAAGATAATAGGATTATTGTAGATCAGGTTTAATCTTATTGAATGACAGATCATGCCTGGAGGAGTGAACGGGCAACCCTCACTCTTTTGTTCACATAACAAAGGTCATGCAATAACTATTGGGCAGAAAAGTGCAATGAACACGATGAATGAGAAATCCTTTGTACAATCCCTCTTAGGGTTTAAAAATCCAGGGTATTAGGTAACTGATGCCCTCCTGAATTCTTGAGCAAGATGAAGTCTGCTTCAGTGAGTTGTCAACAGCAGTGCACCGTGCATTACACAAGAAGCAGATTTGGTCTCCTTTTGGTTTGGTTTTGGCTTTATGCGTTTATAGAAAATTTGCAGTGCCTTGCTCTCGAGTCCTTTTCATCCAGTCTGTTGATGGCAATCTGGTTTCACATGTATGCTATCTCCACACAGCTTCATTGATATTATTTAAATCACTGCTCTACACAGCAAATAAATTCTCTATTTTGTATCCTTCACTTTCACAGCCCACATTCCCTCAAAGGTACCAGATGTAACTATCGCTGGCTGATGCAATAGTTGCCAGGCAACATCCTGTGTAAATTTGACACCAGACTGTTCAAAATTGAATACCTGACCAATTAAGAATGCTGACCGCGTTTTCTGGTGACATTTTAGACTGGTGTCACAATTATGTTCCCAAATCTTTTGATCACAACAGTCATGCATTTTTAAAAAAATATTTTGAAATCTAATCACTGACAAAATGGAATTCAGTGCTGTCATTTCTATTTCAGAGGATAGTGACTTTCCTGGGGAAGAAACACACTTTGGTCACTGAGGCTAAATTGGCATCATAGTATCAACATCCCCTACCCGCCCCATTATCTTTCCCTTCTGACATTGGCTTCTGTGGAGGATGATGACTGATTGAATCAAAAGTGCCCATTTAGTGTGAGAGACCAGAGTCTGCCCACTGATATTTTGGGCTTCCATCCAGTGCACTGTGTCAAAAGTTGTCACAAGTGCTAGATAGCTTGAAAAGAACACCTCATCAAGAATTAAAAGCATGGGTAAACTACATCTCAGCATATCCCAATTAACCTCAAATGGAAATGACTCAAGTCTCCTCTTCCTGTTGATTTTATTTTAGGAGCTGTGTACCATAAACTAGGGGCAGTGAGGGTATTTCAATCCCAAAATTAATAGATTGTCCAATGCCATATAATCAGGAACTTATGTTCCCCACGTGGGATCTAATTCTCTGCTCCATTAAAATCACATAGGCAGAATTATTTTATCATCGCCTTTTGAATTATTTATTGAATAGACTTTAACTAAGAAGACAGACCCAACCTATATCAATTCAATCAGAGCAGGAAAGCTCTGGGCTGTGTTTAGAGTTGACAGCTCTGTTCTGGGTGGATTCTTTGTTTTATCTTTAGACATTTTACCTTTACTAATCACACAGTCTTTACATGAGATTGGTCAGCCGATATTTTACGTAATGAGTAAAATAAGAGGGTTTATAGATTTTTAAAAATATTTTGATATGCTAATTCCGACCTGCTTGTAGCCTTCTGGATGGAAGAGATTAAAAATCAGTAAGATTATTTATAACTGGAATGCAGTGACACTTTCAGTTAGGTTGCAATGACAGGTTTAGACTTGGTTATAAGAGCCCCAGGATGCACAACTCTCTCATGGCATCACAGAAACCTCTGGCACATAAGGAGACCATTTGACCCATTGTGCTGATGCCAGCTCTTTGAAGGCCTAGTTGTGTTTTATCCCACACTATTACCTTTCATTGCCATTTTGATCTAGATCCTGAGGAATGAGTGCTTGGTCGTGTTTTGTATTAGTGCACATTGATTGTGGAACCATGTCAGGGTAAGACTCAAAAGACAGATATGGGTGAAGGGGTCATTCGACCCAATTAAGTTCATTCATCGATCTCTGAGTAAGTCCACATGTTATCCTTCCAATGTCCACTGCCTTTGGGTGAGGGCAGGAAACAAATGCATGTGTGGGTGATTTGGGATTAACCAGAGCACCATCATTAAAGTAATATAAATATTACGACTATGGCACACAGCTCCTTGTAACTGACAAAAGACTCTATGTTAAACCAATTTGGTGTTGCTCAGAATTCCAGTTTTTATCCCATGGGGTGAACTTCATCTTTGATTACTGACTCTCTCGCATCTGCGATTGTCTGAGGGCAGTCGTATGGACCTCACCTCTGAACGCTCAGCTCCATGACTTTAGTAGAGCCGAATGTGTGTTTGGACACACGGTGGTCAAATTTTTGTATACGATAGCCATAATGACCAAAGACAAAACTGTCCTCCTTTCTGCCCATATTTCCTGGAGACCTATCTCCTCCAAATCACAAAACTATCTCACCTAACTTGCCTGTTTTCTCTCTCTCTCTAATATATATTGCAACAATGAAAGAATTTTCCAAAACAGGAGGCTTAAAACCTTGGAGGGAATGTTGTTCACAACCTAACCTAGTTAGGCTTGTAGCTGTGTGTATACCTGTGTGTGACTACTTGGCTGTGTGTGTTGTTTTAAAATATTTAGTGCACTTGTGGGTGCAGACTGTTTGCATGTAAAGAGAATCATTGTTGTTTTCATCTGTCATTGACAATTTGCCCTTTACTTGCTTTCCCCACCCCCTAAGGTCCCAGTACAACTTGCCAAGAGGACTCCTGTACCAACTATGGAATCTGCATTCAGCAGTGGGAGGGATACACTTGTGACTGCTCCATGACTTCATACAGCGGCAGTCAATGCAATGACCGTGAGTAATTGGTTCCATTTACTACTCCTGTTGTTGGCCGAGATCAATGTGACTATGGTGATTTTCCTCCCAATGTCAGAGGTCCTTTTTGAGTATTATAACCAGGTGTATTGGTAGAAAATACAGGGCATGGATTCTCGGTTGTATTTGTGGTTGAAGAAAGAAAATGATGCATTTGTCAGGTTTTGGTGATGATTGGCAATTTTTGTATGCTGAGTGCTAAAGCAGTAAGTGATCTGTCCAAAGCAATTTTAAGCACATATCCTAAGTGGTATGCTTTCTGAAAAAATGACTGTTACTTCTTGAAGTGCAAATTTCTAGGTTTTGTGATGAAATGCATTATACTAATGTATTAGGTTATGAGGAAACTGAGAAAGGCCTAGCTATGCTGGTGTCTATGCTTGTCATAGATTGAAATATCCATCTGTCTTTCAACTGTCGTATAGTCGAAAACTATTAGACATGCTAAAGCAAACTTTAGTAAAGAGTTGAAGCTCGCAGGATAAACCAGGCACTGTTCATCCTGTCAGGTTAATTGGCATATTAAAGAAAAAAGGAAGCTTCCTTCATTCTGAAGTTCAAAGGAAGTCAGAAGGATTGGCTCATCCTTCTCTAACGGGGTTGGATAGACTTAAAGGGAGATAAGTTACTGAGTGCAAACAGACCACTTGGTGGACCAAATTAATTCTTGTTTATCTAGGTCAAATCGAATGTGTCCTCCTCCTTTTCCTTGTGAACATTCACATTGTTTTCCAACTACTATCTATTTACAAAGGAACATCTATTTATAACGGAATGAGGGAAATGGCTGTTTAACACGTGAAGCCTGCTCCTCCATTTAATGAGATCAAGGCTGATCCATGACCTAACTTTGTACACTCACCTTTTCCTCTGATTCCATTATCAAAAATCTAGCAAAGTCAGAGTTAAAATTAACAGTCAATTTCCATTAACTGAAGAGAGTTTCACATTTCTGCCATCTACTGTGCAGAAGTGTTTCCCAACTTTAACCAACAACCCCCAGCCCTAGCCCAGCCAGCAGAAATACTTCGTCTTGGTTTACACAACTGGCTCCCTTTAAATACTTTGAAAAACTTGTCCAATTTGATTTCTATTCAAGCCACATTCTAGGTTATAAAAGCACTGGAATTCTTTCCACATTCATTGTACCAGCCCCGGCATCATACAGTCTTAATAATCTCAAATATGTTTCTCATGGGGGGGAAAATATCTGAAGATTTGGTAATTAGAGTTAAGCAATTGAAGTAAATTGTATTTTTGTCAGATAAAACACTTGTGTGAAGATTTTAAAAAGTTGCAGTTCTTGTGCATGGCTCTAATACTAAGAATAAGCTTAAAATAAAATGCTGTAGATATTGGAACTAGCTCTTCATACACAAATGAATCTATCCATGACCATGGCTGTGGTAGTCAGCCATATGGTGCTTTGGGTGTTATTTGTAGCTTTGGGTGTTATTAATTAATAATCTGATGGTTAAGTGATCTTTTGTGAAGAATGGTGAAAATAGAATTTGGTTAACAAGAGATGTTATAGGCGGCAATCAAAAAGAATGCTGGAAATCTGAAACAAAAATAGAAAATGCTGGAAACACTGAGCAACAGGCAGCATTTGTTTCTGTTTTTAAGTTAAAGATGGTATTTGATCAAAAGACAAGTCTTATGATGTTGCTAAGAACATCAATAAACCTGACGATTGTGCAGAGGAGCACCCAGACATTAACGGGCAAAGGAAAAGCAGAATATGAGAGTATTAAAAAGCAGACTGTTAAAGCTGTCCGAGACATGTAGACGGAGGGGGATAAAGACGCAAAGTTAATGTGGGTCCCTTACAGAGAGAAGCTGGAGAAATTATAGTTGGGGGGGGGAATAAAGGAAATAGCAGAGAAATTAAACAAATATTTTGTGCCTGTCTTCAATGAAGGAGGCATGGCAAACTTGCTGGAAATAGTGCAGGATAATAAATACAGAATGAAATTGGTTTAAAAA
>JARFYF010000001.1:137421329-137431423 GCA_030265395.1 Rhina ancylostomus
AAAGGACAAAGGGAATAGTTCTGATAGGGTGTGGCCTCGGTTGCCAAGGTGATTCCACTGTTCATGGAGCCATCTGTTTGATGGATTAGTGAGGGGACATGGAGAGCACAAAAACAAACAAAGGGACATGTAACAGTTGTGAAATGCAAGTCACAGCTGTTCCTGAGATCAAAAGGAGAATGATAGAAGGACTCAGCAGATCAGACTGTGTCTATGGAGACAGAAAAATAGAGTTAATATCTTCTCATTTTAGTTTCAGGTCTCAGCAGTGCTCTGACCTGCATTTCCCAGCTTCTACATGTACCCTTGTTTGTTTTTTTCCCTCTCTAACTTCCCTCATTAATCTATCAGCCACATTTCCATAAATCATGTATTCACCTCGGCAACCCTGGCCTTTTCCCATCAGAGATACCACTTTTGTCCTCTCCATCCTTCTCTCACCTTATTTTTCAGAGGGTGGTTAATCTCTGGATTCCCTTTCCTAGATAGTTGTGGAAGCTAGCTCATTAGAAGTAGAGGTAGATAGACTTTCGAAAGATTGGGGGATTGAGGGAACTGGCACAGAAGACGCCCGGGGTAGATCAGCCACGATCATATTGAATGGTAGTGCAGGCTTCAGGAGCTGGGTAGCCTACTTCTCTCCTATTTTGTTTTGTTCTTTGTGTGTTTTGCAGTTCCAACAAAGGATCTTTGAATTTAAATGCTGTCTCTTTTTCTCTTTCCACTTGACCTGCTGAGTGATTCCAGCACTTTTCTGTTTTCAGCAAGATTTTCAATTTTCAATTGCTGTCTTTACTTAATGTCGCCAATATGTGACTTTAGACCCTCAGCAACTCCTAACCATCTCTGACCTATCCTACAAAACCATTCAGTTCAAGGGCAGTTAGGGATAGACATTAAACTCTGGCTCTGCCAGCTGCAGCAATATCCTATGAATCTATAAATAATAAAAAGAAAATCCCCAAGGCATAGGATGGTGGTGGTGGTTGGTGCAAGGAGTTGGGAAATGAATTAGGAGTCGGCCATACAAGCTCCTGAGCCTGTTCTACCATTCTACTTGATAATGGCTTGGCCTCTTATCTCCACTTTCCCATCCAGTCCTGTAATTCCTTCAGATTTCAGGATCAAGCGATGCAATCCCACCAGCAGAAAAACAGTAAATTTGTTAAGTTCCTTAACTAGGTAATGGTACATGGACTTTAAGTTAAATTCCACCTCAGCCAATGAAGGACTTAAGTTAATTAAATAAGTATCGGATTAAAAAGCTGGAACTGCTAATGGTCACCATGACATTTCTAGATTATTGTTAAAAGCCAATCTGGATTCACTGAGAAAGTTTGGCGTCTACTCCAATCCAGTCAATAAATAGCCCCAGGCCCACTGCTGTGGCTGAGGCCCTCCCCTGCAGCCCACGTTCCATGAATCAATAGAAATAAAATAGGTTCATGGATAGGAAATGTTTTGTGGTATGTGAACCAAAAACAGGCAAATGGGAATGGCTCAGGAAGACACCCTGGTCGGTGTGGATGAGTTGGGTCAAAGGGCGTTTTCCTGCTCTGTATAACTCTCTGAATCTATAAAGTAAATATTAACTTCACATCTTATCTCTTATAAAAGGTGAGTGAATATCCAGCTGTCATTAAGTAGGTGACCCAATTATAGATGAGCAAGATCTTGCCTTTCAGGGTAGCAGGGCTTCTCATCCCTAGTTCCTGGATCACTTATTACACCTTTCCCAATTCCTCAGCACCTCTGTGTTTCATAATGTATTGGTATTGGTTTATTATTGTCACTTGTACAGAGGTACAGTGAAAAACTTGTCTTGCATACTGATCGTACAGGTCAATTCCTTACACAGTGCAGTTACATAGGGTTAGTACAGTGTGCATTGATGTAGTACAGGTAAAAACAATAACAGTACAGAGTAAAGTGTCACAACTACAGAGAAAGTGCAGTACAATAAAGTGCGAGGTCACAGCAAGGTAGATCGTGAGGTCAGAGTCCATCTTATCGTATAAGGGAACCATTCCATAGTCTTATCATAGCGGGATAGAAGCTGTCCTTAAGTCTGGTGGTACATGCCCTCAGCCTCCTGTATCTTCTACCCGATGGAAGGGGAGAGAAGAGAGAATGACCCGGGTGGGTGGGGTCTTTGATTATGTGAGGAAGGATTGATTATCACAGTGATAGCTGATTATACGTTGCTAAAGTTCAAGGTTTGGCAGAGCTTTAATATTTCATGTATTTCTCATGAAGAAGCCATTCAGCCCATTTAGGTTTGTTCTTGGAGCATTCTCCCTCTCCACAGCCCCCCACCACATTTCCTTATAATCTATTCTCTCTCACGTGCCCACTAACTGCCCCAATCCCCCGTCACCAGCCTACAATAGGCTCAATTTATGGCAGCCAATTAACCTATCAGAGTGTCTTTGGGATGTGGGTGGAAACCAGAGCATCAAAGGAGAACCAATAAGGTCACAGGGAGAACACAGACAGCACCTGAGATCAGTATTGAACCCAGGACGATGGAGATGTGTGACAGCAGCACTAACTGCTGCACCATTGTGCTGCCCTTCCTACCCTTGCTAATTCCAGCTTCAAAAGACAGAGTATAAATCATTCCTCAATTGTTGGAAAAACATTTTGAATCTTCAACACTGTAATGACCAGCTTGAGGCTAGGAGCATGTCATTTTCCACTAACTTGCAAATATATTCTTTCAAGTTGGCAGCAGTCTACTCTGTATTTTCATATTATGTTTACTAATGGTTTGCTCTGTGAGCTGGGAGTAGGGAAAGAAGTCATGTGGAAATCTTTCATCCACTGGAGTCAGTCATGGTTTGGCAAGTGTCATACTCAGCTCTAAATCAGAAAGTTGTATGTTCAAGTCCTGCTCCACAGATTTGAGCACAATCTGGGCAGGTGTTCTAAGCTGATAAATCTGGCCGGATACTCTACTGCAGTGTTAAGGGTGTTCACTCAGAGGTGCCATCATTAAACTGATTCCCCAGATGCTTTTGAATTACCCCCTGGTGCTATTTTGAAGACGAGCAGTGGAATTATTTACAAGGTCTTGGCCAATATTTATCTCTCATCCAATGCCAACAAAAGGGATCTTCTGATCATTGTTGCCTTGAAGTTTCTGGGAGCTTGCTGTGTACAAAGTTGCTGCTACATTCCAACAGTGACTACCCCTAAGGCATTTTTCCAACAGCTGAGAACTGATTTCTAACCTGCGGCTTTTGAAACTGGAGTTAGCAAAGGGAGGAAATTTATTCTGCTTTGCAGAACCTTACAGAAGCAGGCCATTTACCCCATCATGTTTGTGCTACCACTTTGGAAGAGACATCCAATTAGACCTTTGCAGCCTGCTGTTTCCCCGTTGCCCTGAAAATGTTTCCCCCATTCAAATATTTATTATGTTCACTTTTGTATCAATTGAAGCCTTCACACATGCAGGCATTGTACTGATATTTTCTAAAAATATATTGTGACCTGCCTTTGATGGAAAGTGAACCTTGACAGACACTAGGTTCAGAAGCTGAAAAGACTGAACAGTGAGCAAAAGAGTTCCTGAGTCCTTGCAGGCCCAGTAGAGAGCAAAATGTCTTCAGTGGAGAATTAGCACTGAAATTAAAAAGGGAAGATAATTAAATTAATACATTCATGATTTAGGTAAAAAGACAGAGTATCTGAGTTTGTTGATAATTCAGAGCTAGATGGCAAAACAAGCTGTTGGGAGGACACACAAAATTCTACAGACATGTTAAGTGAGTGGGCAAGAATGTGGCAGAAGTGGGGAAAATTAGGTTATTAATAGAAAGAGAAGAACATGATTTTTCAATATTGAGAAATTAGAATGTTGCATCATGGATCATGGTCTGCTGGTTCATGAAAAGCAGAAATTAAAAATGCAGGTATGGCAAGTAAGTATGATAACAGATGGTACGTTGGCTTTTATTGCTTGGAGCTCAAGCGTCAGAAAGTCTTCCTGCAATTGTACAAGGCTTTGTTGAGACCACATTGGAGAACTGTGTGCAGTTTGTCATTGTATCTAAGGAAGTATAGGCTTGTCATGAGGGTGATATGGTGCAAATTCACAACTTTGATTTCTGGGAAAAGGGTGCTCACATTGGAGCTTAGAAGGATGAAAGCTGTAGACAAAAGAGACTGTAGATGCTGGAATCTGGAGCAAAAGACAGAATGCTGGAAGAACTCAGAGGATCAATCAGCATCGGCAGAGGCTGAAAGTGTAAGTCAAAGTTTGGGTCGAGACCCTGCATCAAGGCTGAGAGTGAAGAGGAAAGATAGCCAGTATATAGCAATGCGAAGGGAGGGGAGAGCAGGCAGAGGATGGTAGGTGATAGGTGAAATCAGATGGGGAGAGGAAGATCCTGGATGAGAGGGATGGGAAGATGGGATGGTGAAGATGAACAAAGAGAGAAGAAAACCAGACAGACAGATGAGTGTATGTTGGAGAAGAACACCTAGGGTGAGGGTAACCTGAAATTCAATGTTCATACTTATATAAGGTGGTGTCCTTCCAGTTTACATTTGTCCTCTCTGTAGCACTGGAGAAGGCCGAAGACTGACAGGTCATTGTGGGAGTGGGAAGGCAGTTAAAATGACATGTGACCACAAACTTAAGATCCCTGTTGCAGACAGAGAGAACGTTCTCCACAAAACACTCACTTGGTCCACACTTGGTTTCTCACTGCAGGGGGCAGGCCACACGAGAGTTGATGTCATTGAAACATTTGATTCTTCTGCAGAGTAGATGGTGAGAGACTATTTCCACTGGTTAGAGAGATTAAGAACTCGAACAGTGTGTTTTTTATTAATTCAAGAGAGTGGGCTTCACAGGCTGAGCCAGCATTTAATTGCCCATTCATAGTTGGCCTTGAGAAGGTAATTGTGAGCTTCCTTGTTGAACCACTGCAGTCCTTGTTGTAGGTATACTGTGAGGAAGGGAGTTCCAGGATTTTGATGCAGTGACAGTGAAGGAACGGTGACATATTTCCACGTCAGGATGGTGTGCAGCCTGGAGGGCAATTTCCATGTATTCCCATTCTTTTGCTGCCGTTGTCCTTCTAGAAGTCATGGGTTTGGAGGGGGCTCTCTCAGGAGACTTGGTGAGTTGCTGTGGTGCATCCTGTAATGTTAAAAACTGTTGTGACTGTGCATTGTGACTGAATAGTCATGGATGGGGTGCGTATCAAGTGGCTCTATGTCCTGTATGATGTTGAGCTTCTTGAATGTTGAAACTGCACTCACCCAGGTTAAGGGTTGGTCATTTAGGTCCAAGAAACAAAAATTCTTCGCTCAGTCCTTTTGTATATTCAAGGTGAGATCAATTGACCTTTGGACATTAAAAGAATCAAAGGATATAGGAATTGACAGCAAAGTGGACAAGATTCAGCATCAGCCATGATGAAGAATAGTGGAGCGGACTTGAGGATCTGTATAACCTACTCCCGTTTCCATTTCTTATGAAACCAGATTATGAAGTGCAAGATAGTCCCAAGATTAAGTAGAACAGAGCCCATTCATTCGGTGGGTGGTGTGGGCTGGAAGGGCCAAACCACCAATTTTGGTTCCATCTCTTGCATTCCTTGAAATATTCCATTCCCAGCATTGACATTGCTCATCACAGCATAACTATTAAAATATGTGGATAGACATTCCATCCTGTTACGGTGCTTTTGTAGGACAAGCTCATAGCAGGATTTATTATTGGTCTTAGAATAAAATGCACCATCAGATGTCTAGTCTGTCATGTTATAACCTATCAAATTGATTCCACTTTGGACCTAGTGAGCAGCCAGTTGATATTTTTTTGTTGGGGGTGTGGCCCTAAGTGCTCCAAAGCTATCCGAGGAGAAATTTTAATCGCATGGAAGTTCAGTCCGCAATTGTCTACAAATTCTGCATGAAAGCAAATTCTTCGGGGCACCCATTTAGAAGGATCTTGTGATCAGAGAAAGGGGTGTTTGAATCATTTGCAATACATGAGTACCATTTCTTCCCCATGCCAAACATGCCTTTCACTTTTCCGTGAAACTGGTGCTAACTTGAATTGAAATGCATCATGATTGATGAAGCCAGTAATGTTTCCGTCCATCTATGAGATGCAGAGATTGTTGGCAATATCCACATGTATTCCACATCCCCAGTGGCCCTCGGGAAGATGGTGGCAAGCTGCCTTATTGAATTGGTACAGCCTATGTGATGAAGGTCTTGTATGTTGGGTAAGGAGTTTCAGGGTTTGGACTCAATGTTGAAGAAATGGCAATATATTTCCATAAAACCAGGATGGTGTGTGTCTTGGAGGGGAACCTGCTTGTTAGCCTGTTGTTCTCATACTTCCAGGCAGTAGAAGTGCAAGTTTGGGAGGTTCTCTGAAAGTATTCTTGTCAAGTAACTGTAATGCACTTAGCACTTAGTGCACATTGCAGCCATTGTGTGCCAAGGAACTGAATGTATAGATTGGATAATAGGGTGTCAATTAAGCAAGAAGGAATATTATATCAAGCTTCTTAAGTGTTGTTGGCATTGCACTCACCCACTTATGTGTAGAGTATTCTGTTACCCTCCTGGCTTTTGGCAGATTGCTGGTGAAAAGCCTTTGCAGCCAGGACCTGTGTCACTCACCATGGTAATTCAACATTGCCAGTTCTCATTTCTGATTGGAACATGTGTCATAGATGGCCCAGGAAGGTCATGGAAGTAGCATGTAAACATTCATTATAAATATTAGACAGAATGGGCAAATAAGAGATATTGGTTCAGTCCCAGGCAGATGAACCAAAATCTGTTTTGCTTTCAATGCTAAACTCAATTTGGGCTCAACTCCTTCATTCTCAGAATTCGATGGACTTTTGTTTGTGTTGTGTATTTAACCTTAGTAAAAGGTACCAAATAAAGGAAAGAAGTAATTGGCATTTCTATAGCGACTTTCATGGTCTCATGCTGTCACAATGCTCTCATCAGCAGCGAGCACACTGTGAAAATGAGTGTTTTAATGCAAGGAATGTGGTAGCCAAATAACACACAAGGTCCCACACATAGCAGTGCAGTAAATTGCTGGGTCATCTGTCTTTTAATCATGTTGTTTAGGATTAAATACGGGTCAGATCACCAGGGAGAACTCTCTCGCAGATGGAAAAAGAGTATCTTTTTTTGACAAAGAGCAATGATTTCATTTCTCATTAGCAACTAGTTTGTCAGTCAAATCAATCTACCTAATATGTCAGAACAATCACCAGGAAACAGCTACCAATACATTTATCTAGTTGGTAAGTAAAGTGGGACTTTGCAATTAAGCTATAATGCTGTAGGCAGAAACAAAGATTAGTTAGAAATTGTTCGTGTGCATATATACAGGTGTGCATGTATGTCTGTGTCAGTCTGTGTTTCTGTGTCTGCGTGCATGTACATGCATGACAACGTGTGTGTTTGACTTTGGAGATACATGTGTGCATATTTGTAATTGTCATCTGCAATTTTGTGTGTGTGCAAGTATGGATAGTGTGTGTGTGTGTGTGTGTGTGTGTGTGTGTGTGTGTGTGTGTGTGTTCATGGCTCAGTGAATGAGTCAATGATGGTGTGGAGCTCAGCCTCTGAGCTGGGGCAAATGCAAGCATCATCTGCATCCCAGAACTTGACCACTGGGGTGACCTTGAATCGAGAATGTTGCTGCCGTGGGTTTAGCAGTTTCCCGTTTGTTTTGAAGATCAGCTCCACAGTGGTAGAGATTTATTGGAGGTGAGGTGCAGCACTGCCACGAGAAAGGTTGAAGAACCATTCAGCCACCTCAGAACCCACAGAATCACAGTGCAACCAACTTGTCCTTGACTCTGAGGGTCTGCCTATGAAGAAGGAGAGGGTGTATTGGGAAAGAGGAAGCAATAATTAGAGGGAAATATCGAGGATCAGTTGACAATGGGGATGAGAGAAACTAGGATTGTTCTCAGAGGAGCAAATGTTATTTTATGCTCAAATTAATGCCTTCAAAAGACACAAAGAGGGAAACTATTGTCAATGTTAGCGGGGTTGGGAACCAGAGGACCAAGATTTAAGACTTTTGGCAGAAGGACCAAAGATAGGGGTGAAGAGCTTATGATCATGAATGCAACATCTGGAGGGATTTTGGAAACAAATTCAGTTGCAACTTTCAAAGTGAAATATAATAGGTGCACAAAACAGGCAAATATTTTGGGACAATGAGGAAAGAGCATGGAAGTGAGATTAGTTGGAATGACCTTTCAAAAGCCCACAGAGGCACAATAGGCTGAATGAACAGCTTCCATGCCGTAAGATTGTATTAGGGAAATTATTGATTGAGATATTGCATTAGGAACTTGAAATCAGCTGTTCTTCAACACACACGAATCACCCTTGGCCCTCAAAACATTAAATCATGAAAGTGAATCAAAGGCAAATCTGGATACTTAGTAAAAATGTATTAGTTCTGCAAATAACAGAACAGGCATGTATTTTGTTTCTGTATTTTATTGCTCAGTTAGTGGAAACAGGCTCTATTGTCTATGAAAATACAGAAGTTTCGTCTTGATTACACATTGTTGCCGATTAAAAGAAGCCCATAATCTCTTGAACTATAGCTACCTCGAAATTCGCAATTCCAACTATGCTGAAAGGCAATGTTTTGGAAGGTTTTTAATTACCTCAGAGTTCACTGATCATACAAAAATGGTGGTCTTCTTCTGTTGTACACAAGGGTGCTATTATCTTTAAAACAGGAGGAATCATTATATAGTGTCCTCTATTGAATAACAACCTATTTGTTTACAGCATGAGAATATATATACATATGGATGAGGGTTCTGTTTGAACCAGCTTGCACCTCTCTATTCCTTTCGAGTGCATTTTGTAGAAGATGAGAGAAGTTTTTAAATAAGCTAGCGAGCACAATGGTGACAAACAACTTTTTTTCCTAAATGCCTGCAACATCATTTCCTCCTGTGGTTAAATCTCTCTGTCTCTTAGGTATCCCTCCCCCATCAGCATCCTGGCTAATATATATCTCTTCACCAACATCAAATTAAATTGGCCATGAAATTCTGTCATTTAGAATAAAAATGTGGGGCTTTGTACAATTGTAGTTTTATTTTAAAAGTACCTTTTGGGGCAACACATTCTCTTTATTGTCTGACGTGCCGAGACCGTCATTGGGTATGCAGGTCATGTCATCCTGCATGCAACACAGGCTTTGATGTTACTTGCACAAAAGGCTTGTGTGTCCATGGTCTAGGAATGGCACAGTCCTCTTAAACCCAACAAGTCCTTGACCAGAGAGCTGAGGCCTGTTTCGTGGTTAGTTATGAGGAACCTTACCTTACCTTACCGGTTCCTCCAGCATTGAGTGTGTGCATTCAGCTGCCCAGGCTCTAAGCTCTGAGTCTTCCTTTGAGACACTCTCTAGAACTTAACTCTGACAGTCATCCATCCTGATATCTCTGAATGAAGCTCAGCGCCAACTCTGTAAGACAATATTATAGGTTGCATGTCTTAAACTAGTTGAGTTCATTCCTTTGAATGTTATTGTGGAGACAACAAATTTAAGGGTCAAAACTATGAGTGTTGTTACAGACTAGGTTATTATTGGTGAATGTCCCTTTAAGATAGTGTGTGTGAGTGTGTGTGGCATGCTTACATCAACAGAAGATAAAGGACGTCATGACGTTGTTGAAGAAGTCAGTCAGAAGAGAGAGAGTGAAGAGAGAGAGACACCAGCCTGCTAGTTTTCTCTATCGATGGATGAGAAACAATAACTGTGACTGTCACTACAATCCGCGGATGGATTTTTGGGAGTAATCCGGTGGAGTCCACTTTGTTGTTAACCTGTAGAGGAAAACAGGTATTTTGTGTGGACGGCCACGTCTCAGATGCTTTTGGATGTGGCAGACACTTTGGAACGAAGAAGTGGAGTCCATTTTATTGTTGACCTGTAGAAGGAAACAGGTATTTGTGTGGACGGCCATAATTCGGGTGCCTTTTGGGGTGAGGAAGATGCGGTGGAGTAGTCACTGCTGAGTAAATACTGAAGTGTTGTTTGGGTTCCATCGTGGTACATT
>JARFYF010000001.1:138930394-138941179 GCA_030265395.1 Rhina ancylostomus
GGTCTTCAGGCTCCTGTACCTCCTCGCTGATGGTAGTAACTGTGTACATGAACCCATTGTTCATGTGTAAATGTACAATTCTACCAAGGTCATTGGCCTGGAACTTTAACCTTTTTCATTTTCCACAGATGATGCTTAACCTGCTGAGTATCTCCAGTATTCTCTGTATTTAATAAAAAGTTGGGTAGAAAGATTTACTCATTGATCATACCGCAGATTCTAACACTTGTCATAAACTTTGGTCAAATCATAACTGTTGTCAACATTTAAGGCTGTCAAAAATGTAGTAGATGGAGGGAGAGGCAATAAGCTGAGTCAGTCAGACGATGATGTTTGGTAGTGGTGTGGGAGAAGGGGCCAATGCAAGAGCAAACTATCCCACAGTGGTCCACAGGGCTGGTGCAGGAAGGAGTGTTCTCTGTATCCCGGCTCTCTGATAGCTCCCTGCCAGCACTAAGTGGATCTCCCGGACTGAGCAGTGATGGGCAGGGCTCATTGGAGCTTCTGGCAGAGAGCGTAGGTGGTTCTCTTGAGGACTGCAATAGTGATCCATCGGTAATGAGCACCTCTGAGGATTTTCCTGAGACAAAGGTGGAAGCTGTTCGAACTCTGTGTCTGTTTTCAGCAGGTGACCCAGCGTTCATAGCTGTACAGAGGGCACAAGGGTTGATGGACAGACACCTCTGTGTTTAGGATTAGCAGCTTGTTCCAGCCACATGAAGCAATAAGCCATGCAGCACACAAACAGGCTCGTCATCCTGTCTCTCCTGTCATGGAACCCTGGACAAGGGTAGGACACACACTGTGAATGGTATGGAATACTGAGGAACAGAGGGACCTTGGGGTATCAGTCCAAGGATCCCTGAAGGCAGCTGACCAGGTAGTTAAGGTGGTGAAGGCGGTGAATGAGATACTTATCTTCCATTAGCCGGGGTGCAGAATATAAGAACAGGGAGGTTATGGTACAACTTTATAAAACGTTGGTCAGGCCACAGCTGGAGTACTGTGTATAGTTCTGGTCACCACACTATAGGAAGGACAGGACTCTGCAGGACAGGGTGCAGAAGAGATTCACCAGGATGTTGCCTGGGATGTAGTGTCTCAAAATACTTTGTCAGAAAAAAACTCCCTGATTTTTGGACTTCTCTGATAAGGAAAAAGGTTATTCCTATTTACTAGGTACTTCCCTCATGAAATTATGTACATCTTGCACGTCTCCTCTGTCACAAAGAAAACAGTCTCAGTCTCTCCAGACTTCCTTGATGGCCAGAATTTTCCAGCCCTGTTTAATACCAGTTGCGACGATTTGCTCAGCATCTTCAAGGCTCACAGATACAGTGGGTCTTGCACAAAGCAAGTCTTGCCTGGAGAATTGGGAACCCGCTGTGGCAACCTTACCTGGCTCATTCCTGGGAATCCAAGGTGTGTTTACTGCCAGGTAGGTTTTCCTTCAGGTGCAGTTCTCAGTGAATGCTCCCATTACCCCTGCATCTTGGCCCCTTTTTTCAGGGTCCTCGTTGCCAGTTTGCTCAACCCAATTTCCTGCCAGCCTGATCACACCCCTTTTACCCACTGCTCCCACCCCACCATGAGCCAGTCCAACCAACTTTGTGCACACAGAGCATCCAAGGCCTGTTTTACCATGAACGATGCCTTGAGCCTTGCATTGTATAAAATGTTGTTATCAAAGGACCTTGCATGAAACTGGCATGAAGTGTCCTGATCAATTGATACATCATTATTACATGTATTTGAATCCTGACCAAATTAATTCATTTTAATTCCCCAATTTCCTTGGTGGTATTTGACCGTACCTGCATCCATCCTGGTCTTCGGATTGCTAGTCTATTACATAGTCATTGTGCCACTATTTTCTACTGGAACACAAAGAGCTCAGTTAATGGAACATAGAACAGTATAGCACAGCATGGGCCCTTCAGACCACGATGTTGTGCCAACCCATAAAAACCTACTCTATGATCAACCTAACTCTTCCCTCCTACACAGCCCATAACCCTCCATTTTTCTTACTTCAAATGTGCCTAAGAACATCCCTATTGTATCAGCCTCTACCACCACCCTAGGCAGTGCGTTCCAGGCACCCACCACTCTCTGTGTAAAGAACCGACCTCTGACATCTCCCTTAAACTTTCTTCCTCTGACCTTAAACTTAGTTCCTCTGATACTGGCCATTGCTGCCCTGGGGAAAGGGTGCTGGCTGCCCACTCTATCTATGCCCCTCATAAGCTTATGCACCTTTATATTTATACATCTTCATATCTACAAATGATGGATTAGTTTCGGTTAGGTAAATTTCTTCTGACTGAAGCTGGTGTATAAATTTACCTAACCAAAACATCAGAAAATTATGTTGAGAAGCTACATTCCAAAAAATATAGTTGATCTTTGTTCTTTAATGAGCCTGTCCTAATGGTTTAATTTCAAAAGTATGCTTTTAATCAATCTAAATACAGCACGAATCAAAGTTGAAGGATGTTTTGTCTTTGGATTACAACGGAATCTTCAATCTGCTCATGTCCTTTTAACAAACATGGTGTAATTAAAACAAATGCACCCTGGAGTCAGAAAATGCTAGACACCCCAAGCATTTATTTAAAAATACAAATAATCACCAGTTATATATGGACGTTTCAATATGATACACCTAAAGCAGATACAAGTGTAAAGAGTATTGATGGATATATTGTATTGGTAGCCTAGCTTTGATTTTTTTTCTTCTTTAAAAAGTTAAGGTTAATCAAACTAATTCATTATTATAGTTCTAAAATAAAAATTAAATGGCACTTTAAAGCAGTCAAACATCCCAAGGTGCTTCGCAGGTGCCTTAACAGAACAAAAAAAAGGACAGCAAATCACATTAAGAAGTGTTAAGATGGGTGACAATGTAGGTTCCATGGGGTGACGAAGAGGGACTGGGGGTGGAGTTGCAGAGGTTAGATGGTTGAATGGACAGCCACCAATGGTAGAATGTTAGAATATCAGGGTTACAGAGGAGGACAGAATTGGAGGAATCCAAACATTTCAGAGGGTGTAGGGCTGGAGTAAAATGACATTTTAAATTTACCTTAAAAAATGTGAAATATCTTCACCATGGGAGTAAATTTATCTTTACACCTTCAGAGAAAGTTTTCCTGTGTCCACACATTCCAATTGGACTGTTACCAGAGATAACTTCCTTTAACCAAATGCAATCAGCTCCTTTAACTGCTGAACCTTCTGTAAAATATGTTCTTTTCACAGTGATGCACAACCATGGGATTTCTCCTATATAGAGCAAATGAGGACAAAAGCTTCAACAGGAAATTTCTTTGCACAGAATGGATTTTACCACTGGTGCGGTTGGGTACTTCACTGTGGTACTAAAGCCTTAAAGGACTGCCTATTCCCAGTCTCCAAATGTATTATCCTGGCAGCTTATAGAACCATAGAATACTACAGCATAATACAGGCCCTTCAGCCCACCATGTTGTGCTGACCTTCAAGCCACACCTAAGACTATCTAACCCCTTCCTCCCACATATCCCTCTATCTTAAATTCCTCCATACGCTTATCTAACAATCTCTTGAACTTGACCAACGTATCAGCCTCCACCACCACCCCAGGCAGCGCATTCCATTCCCTCTGGGTGTAAAACCTCCCTCTGACATCACCAGCTTATCTTGGTGTGGCAGTGTGCAACACAGGATATTTATATTATGACTAGATAAATCAAAAATCTAACATTGGGGTTTGAGAGATATTTAATATAAAGACCAATGAGGAAGAGATAGTGAAGGTTCAAAACAAATAATTAAAAAGAGAGTTCTTGTATTCGACATGGATGCTACGGAGCCTGCAGAACAGTCAAATCATCATAAAAAGGCAAGAACAATTTTTAATAAATCTTTTCTCATTAGGTTTCACACACGTCTTGTTGATAATACTGATGTTGTGATGTCACCTTATGATTATGCACCACAAGAGGTGGTATTTGCCCACAGTGCCTATGCCAGCTCTTTGGTGGGACACCCATTCAATTAATCCGACTCTCTCTCCCTGCTCCCAGCTTGTGGACCTACAGATTTTCTCTTTAAGAGCAGCACAGTGAGGGAGCAGTTAGTGCCCTGGATTAGATTCTGACCTTGGTGCTGTTTGTGTGGAGTTTGTACATTCTCCCTGTGATTGCATGAGTTCCCCTCAGATGCTCCAGTTTCCTCCCACATCCTAAAGACATGTTGCAGGTTAATCAGGTACAGTAAAACTACCAGAGTGAAGATTTCTGACAGGAAAATTAGGGGGAGTTGATGGGCATGAAAAGGGGGAATGGGATTATAGGGAAGTACGTGGCACACGGAGATTGATGGGAATGATCTGAGTCTTGATGGGATAAATGGTCTTTTACATCATAAAGAAATACAAGAAATACATATAATTTACTGTTGAAAGTTATTGGATCAGCTTTCACCATTCTTACCAGATCATAACTAACTATAAAAGTCTACCTCCTCCAATTCTCTTGTCTAAATCTATTTCCTCTGGTTACTGTCCTTCCTGCCTCTCACTAAATACTCAATCAAAGTCCTATGATATTTAAACAACAAGTCCCTTTTAATTTTTTTGGACAAAGAAAATGACTTCATCTTTTCCAGTCTCCATATGTAGTTAAAATCTCTGTTCCCTCATTCTGTAAATAGCCTCTATACGCTCTGAAAAGCCATGGAATCCTTCCTCCAATTCAGTGAACAGTGCTACAAGAGATTTTGTCGGCATTCACCAGACTTGTGGAATATTAAAAATTAGAACCATATTCTGAATATTACAAATACTTTTCAACATTGTTTGTGTCATGTGATTTGCTGGCATACAAGTGTCATGGCAGTCAACTCTCAATATGAAGCTTTGGAAAATTGATCAAATACAAAATTATGCCTGCAAAATACTGTTACAATTTCCTGCCCCTCCAATGAAACTTTTCCTCAGATTCTTAATTCTTTTTCCCTTTTTTTTCTACACAAATCCAGGACACTTGGAATACTGACATTTTGCCTCTTTATTCATTTCATTAGTGCGCCATTCATTAAATGTTCATCTCAAAATGCCGGGCTACTATAATTTTCTGCTTAAAATAAAATGAAAAAAAATTTACCTTAAAGCAATGTGGTTGTAACTGCAGCATATTACAGAGATTTTAAAAAACTTTGCTCTTATGCAAATTTTTCCCCTCCTTGTTCCTGGCATTGTTGATTGTGGCCAAAGGTACTGTGGTCTAAAGTAGGTGGCAGTCTTCTAGAACCAATACTGAACGTTTCACATATTTCACTCCAATAGGGCAACGTGCTGCCTCACAGCTCACACATCCTAACCTCTGCCTGTGTGGAGGTTGCACATTCTGTCTATGTCTGCGTGGGTTTTCTCAGGATGCTCTGGTTTCCTCCACATCCAAATATCATGCAGATTAGCAGGTTAATTGCCTACTGCAAAATTGCCCCAAGTATAAGTGGGAGAATCTGACGGGGACACAAGAGACTGCAGATGCTGGAATCTGAAGTAAAAAAACAAACTGCTGGAGGACCTCAGCAGGTTGAGCAGCATCTGTGGGAGGGAAGGAATCATTGACATTTCGGGTCAAGAACCTGTATTCATGCAGGGTTCTGACTCGAAGGGTCGACAATTCCTTTCTCCCAGCACATGCTGCTTGACCCGCTGAGTTCCTCCAGAATCTGAGGGGGTGTTGATGGGAACGTGGGGAGAATACAATGGTTTAGCGTAGGATTAGTGTTAAAATGGGTACTTGACAGGGCAGACTCAGTGGGCCAAAGGCCTTATTTCTTTGCTGTATCTCTCTATGATTCGTTCATTTTTGCTAACCCAAAGGTTAACTAAGACCAATAATACCAAAGACACTGAGGTGATTACACTGGTCCCATTAATACCTTGGGTAAGATCAGCAAGATCAGCACTGACTGGTGCTTGAAACTTGGATCTCCTGACTTCCACTCTTGTCATCACTTGCCATCCCACCTGTGAGGCTCAGAATTCCAGGTAGTGTATTTACCCACTAATTAGTCAGGGAGCTAAGGAGTCCAAGGACTACGGGAGCAATAAGAAAAGGCAACATTCTATTAATTTTGCCTGTTGCTACAGAAAGAATTTCTTTTCCTAAGTACAGGGCGCATTTCATTCATCCAAAGACAATATTTTAAAATTTCAAAAAAAATATTTCTATGATCTGAAAGCTCAAAACCACAATCTCAGCAGAGTTAAAAAAAAAGAAACAACGATTCTTTAAATTTGAAGTTTCTCATTCCAGAACCACCCAGAAAAGGACTAGTATCAGAAAATCTCAACCTCAGATGCACAAGTGGCGAACAGGACAAGGAGAACTGTTGCATGCAGATATGTGATGTTTCCCTTCTGTGTTGTCAGAAGGGGAAAAGAAGTAGAGAAGGAACAACAAGCCAAAGAGTTGCTCAACTGTGAGAGTTGGTATTCCCATGTTCACTCTTGAGAGAAACCGAGATTGATTATGTGGTATTTGATGAGAATATGCAGTACTCTACATATAATCTATACAGAGGATTGAATCCACCTTTCAATCAGTAGTGTTTGCCCCTACATTTTTAGTCAATTAACTTCAGGAAATACATCAATTAAAATTCCTTCTCTTTTGGTCTCTTCAGGAATTGAAATGTTGAAATTTGCGCACAGGCAGCAATGTACCACACAGGCGTGCTAAAATGACATTGTAATAGCACAGTCCATTATTTTGTCTCTGCTCTTGGAGCTTCACTGCTGAGCACATTCGTTTGGATGGTCAGCTTCCATACCATCTCCACTTGGAGCCCGAACCTTTTTCTGTTCCATTTCCACCTGCGCAAAATTCAAAACAGCATCACTGCACACAAGATGGAAGCATTACTTATCAAGTTACTTCAGAATAAAATCATGTTACGCAACTAATGCCGACACAAATGTTAATATTTTGGTGTTAATATTTGTCATGCCAAGATACACAAAATATATTCTGAAAAAGATGGTGTATTTGTGAATCAATGAATAGTTCCATTATTTTGTCACTGCTCTCAAAAGATGCAAAATTAGAGTTAAAATGTGCAAGGCAGCAATTAGACATTTGCTAAAATGGGTGCCTCTTAAAATGTCCTCAGAAGAAGCCAATGAGACATTCAGTTGTATTAAACAAGACAACACAGATTGGGCAATAAATATCCATATTCTGAGAGGAAATAAAAAGCTGTGTTTTCTTTTGAGGGATGAGTTAAGCTCATTCTTTTGTGTTTTCCAAGTAGTTGGATTTGATGGGTGGAATGGTGCTAGAATTTTATAAAGAAAGACAAAACACAGGAATAGAATTGAATGTGCAGGGGAGAAAGTTTAAACATTTGAAACATATCAGTGCTTCTGTACAAAGTACACACTGTTCAAGGAAAATGAGATAGTAATGTGCCATAAGATGAATATAACTTTGAGTTTACCTGATAATTGTAGTGTGCTTTGTAAACAACCCACTTTCTCACATCTGTCTTGTCGGCCACTGTGATCGACCTAACTGCTGTTTTTGATGCTGAAGTACAGGGCATGTCGAATTCCACATCCACATAGTGGACAAAGGTAGCAGGCACTTCCCGATCAGATCCCAACTCAAGGTGGCAGTAAAAAGAATGCGGATGTCCTGAAGCTGGAAAAACGTTTTATATTTTACTAGCATAGTGAGCATAACAAAGTTGAAAGTGTTTATTTAGAACATGATTAGTCTTTATTGAATGACATTTCAAGAAATAAATACTAAGTGACCAGAAAAACTAGTTTGTCTACTGCATGGAAGATTCACACAATAAAAATAGGTTACCTGCTGCAGAACTTGGTCAACTGCAAAACTTATCACGGATACACAAAAAACCGCAGATGCTGGAATCTGGGGCAAAAAGAACCAGTAGGGGAGGGGTACAGAAATGGGTGATGGAAGACCAGAGGTGGATTGGAAGGAAAGAGAGAGGGGAACAGAGGAGGGAAGGGATACCCGAAATTGGACAATTCAGTGTTGACACTGAGTTGCAGACTACCCAGGCTGAGTACGAGGTGTAGTTCTTCGAGGTGGCATTGCCATTTTTTGTTCCCTTTCCCATACCCCACCCCATCACCCACTTTCATCCCCCTCTCCTTCCGGTTCCATCCACCTACTATCCACACATTTCACCCACTGGATCCCCTCCCCCATATGGTTCCATCTGCCCCTCATCTCTCCCCTACTGGTTCCTACTATCACCTTCCTTGTTTATCATATTGCAGCACTAGTGGTCTTTGTGCCCTAATCACCCTCCAGCCTCTGTCTCCACCTTCATCCTCCTCTTCCCCCATATGACTCCATCTGTCCTTTCTTTCCGTGTCTAATTCCACGTATCATCCACCTGTCTGTCTCCCAACTCCACCCCTCCCCCTCCTGGCTCCACCTGTCTGTTATCCTTCACCCCTCCTCGGTCCACCAATCTTCTACTGGCTCCTCTCTCACACCTCTTTACCTTGGCTCCCTTTCCTCTCCACTCTCAGTCCTGATGCAGAGTCTTGACAAGAAATGTCGGCAATTGCTTTCCCCCCACTCCCCCAAAAATGTTGCTTCACTGCTGAGTTTCTCCAGCAGATTGTTTTTTGCTGCAAAAGTTATCAGATTGCTGATACAATTTTAGATTTTATCTCAAGGAGGTAAAGATTATAATAGTGAAGAAGCATTGATTGGCCAAAATAAATCCTTGATTAGACTTTGCTTAACGTGCCAAGTGGAATGTTGGGATCCAACTATAGGAAGGAAGTTGAGCTTTTAGAGAGTACACCTTAGGAAACTACTTGGTACGAGGAAAATCAAATCCGATGACATGAGAAACTGGACCTCCTGGCGTTAGACAATGGATTATGAAGCATTACAGTACAAATATTTCAAGAAACTGCTGTATACACAGCAGTGAGACTGAACTTCACTTCCAGGATTAGTGATTTAGACAAAAGATGTCAGCAAGAGAGAAAAGATAGATGAAGGACAGGAAGCTGAAAGCTCAGGAGACTGGAATCTGGAGCAAAAAAAACCTCAGCGGAGCTAAAGGAACTCGGTAGAGGATAGCAGCTGGCAGGGAAAGGAATTGCTGATGTTTTGGGTCGCGACATCAGGAAGGAAAGGCTGAAGGTCGGTAGTAATAGGGTGGGTGTTTGTGAGCAAATTAAAAATCATGTTGAATAAACATTAGTGATTGGATGTTTTGTGTGTTTCTATATAGTACATACAGAGCTTACTGAAAAATTATTTCAAAGACAACTAAATTAAGCTTCAACGGTAGTTGATGGACATAGGTAGATCTCTCACAACAATCATTGCTCCCTTATAACCTCTCATTTATCAGAAATTGCTGATATTATGTCAGATTATATCACTTTACCTTACAACATAAGAAAATAAGTTTCTTACTACTTCTTCTCCGCTTGGCCTACAATGCTAACTCGCCATTTAATATGATCATGGTTGATCTGTCCCAGGCTTCATCTCCTCTTTCTTGCCAATTCCCCATTGCCCTCAATTCTCTGCTCTTTCAAAATCTATCTACTTCCTCTTTAAGTACCCTTTATGATCTAGGCTCCACAACCCTGTGGGGTAGAGGATTCTAAAGGTCCACCATCCCCTGAGAGAAATTGTTTCTACGTGCCTCAGTTTTAAATTTCTGCCCCCAAATCTTGTAACCATCTCCCCATGCAGAGATTCTCCCACTAGTGGAAACAACTCTGTGCCTACCGTGTCAAAGTCAAAGTTGAGTTTATTGTCATATGCACAAGTACATGTGTGCAAAGGATAGCAGCATCACAGGCACGTAGCATCATATAAGCAGCATTCACAAGAAAAACATCAATTAAACATAAATAAAACACCATTTTTACAAGTAAAAACAATTAGAACAAAAAATAACGTCTATTTTAGTGCAAAATGATCAAAGTGGTCATAGTGTTGCTAAACTCTAGTGATTAGGGTTGTGCTAGTTGGTTCAAGAACTGAACGGGTGAAGAGTTGAAGCCCCCTCAAGGATCTTGTAAGATAACCCCTCATTCTTCTAAACTTCAAATAATATAGATCTAGATCTTTGGACCTTGGAAAAGTAAATCAATCCACACTGAGTGGAAGAAATGTACAGTTCCACAGGGAAATATGGCACCTCTAGTTCTCTTCTCATAAATTCAATGTCACATGATTGGGATCAAGGAAGAAGTTCACTATTTAAAATGTAATATATTCCCTTAGTGCAATAAACATCAGAAAGAGTATGGAAAGGTAGAAACTTACAGCAGTGCAACTCTATTGCAACTTTTTGGTAGAGCAATCAAAAGCAAATTTCAATTTCCTGCTTCACCTCACCCCATTGGTCCCACATCCTCCTCAGCTTCTTTACAAGATGCATATGTCTCAAATTTTCCTCTTTGGCTGATCCCTAATTAGAGAAAATAATCTATTCCTATTAAGTCCTAGGGAGGAAACATTCCTATTGATACAATATAACAAGCACAAATAATCATCAGGTCTCCCAGCCAACAAAAGTTTCGCAAATGGCATGAGTGTGCTTAGACACGTGCCCCTGATATACAGGTTGATTAGTTTAGGTCCTGACTATGGGTGCAACTAAAAAACTCACTGATTGGTTGGGATCCCAGCAGGGACATGTTAAACAATCCAGCAGATGTGATGAAAAACTTGAGAGATTGTGCCTCATTATATCTGGCACTTCTAAACCTCC
>JARFYF010000001.1:139107694-139119098 GCA_030265395.1 Rhina ancylostomus
AATATTCATTAGCAGACCCATTTTAAGACAGACATAGGTGTGGGAGAAATTGAACATGATTAGTTTTCAGTTGCAAACTCCTCCAAACTTTTACCAATTATTACCGCAGGACAATGATTAATTTACAACCAGAATCTTTTGTAGTTTTAGTGGTCGTTATGTCCAGTGTTAGAACCACTGGGGAGATCGGGAGGCTGATCATGTACTGTTATGCTAACTGATTACCTTACTGCAGCAGCCATGCTTCCAATGCTGTTAATTGGCAGTGGCTTCATCCCCATGAATGGCCCTCGGTTATACGCTCGACCTCCATTTGGCATAACTCCCACAGCATCTGGAAAACAGAGAACTACAGCATAACAGAGGAATTCACAGTAATATGAAACCAAGTTTTTCTAAACTGTTAAAACTGTCATGCCCAGAAATGAACATAGTTAATACTGTTAACACAGTCCAATTATAGGCAAACAATGTCCATGAGTTTGCTTTCATATTAATTTTCTAACATTCACTGTATTCAGGCTGTCTTCCATACAAGTATAATGCTTGAGTCTATATCAAAGTGAATTCAAATATTTTAACTTCTGAAGAAATGAATAGTATTTTGTTCAAATCTCAGCCAGCACTGTGCTTGAGGCTCCTGTAGATTATTTATTGTTCACCATACCAGTTTCTTGAAGTACTGTCAATAATATTCTATGCATTAGTTCTGATTTGGACATTTTTGTATTAAAGCTCTCTGTAAGAATTTTTCTATTCAGCGCTCATTTAATATTTTACAAAATTAGTAAAACAGAAATTACATTGCTTAGAACACAGGCTGCATTTCCTAGGATGAGCACTAATGAAGTAAGTGCCAAACGGGAGTATTAAAGCAGTCTACATCAAGGCATGTGTTACACTCAGTGCTCCTGAACCTGGCATCAACCTCTGCCCTCCCTGCCTCTGTACCGGGAGACAGGCACAAATCCCTGCCCACCACAGGAGCTCCTGCAGCAATGAATTGCCCACAGCTTGGTGTGGAGAGCTGCCTGTTGGGGCTGGTGTTGGGAGGATGCTGCAGTTGCCCAGTTCTGGGACAGGGCTGCACCCTGGATAGTGTGTGCGGAGAGAGCAGGTCAGTGCTGGCAACACGTGATCTATGTGGTGACAGACTGCCCTGATCCCATGGTCTCCCTCATCACCACCTGCTGGATGTGATGGAAACTGCTGTATCTGTTAAAAGAAATCTTGGGGCTCAGATGAGCTGTGCAGACAAACAAAGAAGGGGAGAGAGAGCAGATTCCATCAAATCCTCCAGGAAGTTGATGAGACTATGATCTGGGTGTTTGTTAACTCACTGAGCAGATGCTGTCCATTCCCACCAAAGCCTGCATCATTGTGCCATTAGTGTAACCCTTAGCTCTGCATCTCAATGCTGGGATTCACACCAAGTGCCTTGATCACCCAACACCATCCATCACAGGCAGCCTCTCCACACATAGTCATGGGCTACTCATTGCTGTGGGAGTGCCAAAGGGGGGTAGGGATTTGCACTGGGGTTCTGGCGCAGAGCATACAACGAGAACAGATGTCCTCTTTAAAGTGTGGGTGGTAACATACCTGTGAGTGCTGGGAATGGAAGACTAAGTGTGAGGTGCTTGAAACAGGCCATCAGTGTTCATTTTAAACAGATGATATTATTCTTATTCTAATATCCAAATTCTTCCCAACACAAGTACATCAACTCAGTAGTCTCAAATATTCTTTCTGGACAAGCACGACTTGAAAGTGTATGGTCTGTAATTTTACTGCTGGATAACTTCTATGCCAATGAAAGCTTCACACATCTAGCATTGCCTTCTTATGTGTAGAACACAGAACAGTACAGCACAGTATGGGCCCTTTGGCCCACAATGTTGTGTCGAACTATATGAACACCTCTTCTATGATTAATCTAACCCTTCTCTCCTGCACAGCCCATAACCCTCCATTTTTCTTACTTCCATGGCTAAGAGCCTTTTAAAGGTCCCTATTGTATCAGTCTCTATAACCACCCCCAGCAGTGCGTTCCAGGCACCCACTACTCTCAGTGTAAAGAACTACCTCTGATATCTCCCAGAACATTCTTCCTCTGACCTTAAACGGATGTCCTCTGTTATGCAATGTTATCCATTTTACATGTTTACACAGATATAAAAATGAAGTTCACATTCTTCTTGCATCAGAAATAGTTATGTTGGCCTTGAACCAGTACTAAAATACAACATAGTAAGAATGTAATTAGTTCTCTTCTTCTTATGACATATGTTCTATTATATTGTGACTTGACCAAGGCCTGAAACAACACACATGAAAAAAAATTCTTTCATAGGCATCATTTCAGTGAGAGCTTGTGCAGTGAAGGGAAGAAACCTTCATCTTATGCTTCTGAGTTTCCAGACCTTACACAATTTGTGCTTCAGTATTTGATATTGAACCAGTGAGAGCTTTTCTTTCAAATCGAAGACTTGTTCAGAATCCCTTCCTACAATCTAGATCTAAATCTAAGGATCTAAGGAGGGTAAACAATGTATTTCACTTTAAAATTTAAATGGCCCTACAAAGGGAGTCTGAAAGTTCACTGGAGTGACATTCTTTCTTGTCTCCAGGTACCTACACTAGCTCTCCTTGAGCTAGAGGACATGAAGAATGCTGATTGAACAGAGTTAGTCAGACAAGAGACCCTATGTACAGAATTTCTGTCAAATACTTTCCAATCCATAGAAATTTGGCATTTTTTCCCCAACACTGGCAAATAATCCCTTCCAGCAAGCTTTTGGAAACTGCTATATTTTTTTTTGAAACTGCAACTCACTGCCTCTCTCCTTAATCCAAAGTTCATTACTATATGCATGTCAATTATCTGCTGCCAACCTTTTGCACTAGGGATGAGAATCAATTGGAATTAGATTGAATCAAATCACAATACCCCCTACACTTTGTGTTGTTGGCAACAACTAGTGAAAGGAGACTTATCTCCTCCTCTGGGACTGGAGTTTATTCCATGAATGCTTATCATACACATAGTACCATAAGTTGACCTCTGAGACAACAACTTTCTATTTTGACCAACAATTCCCTTTGGGTGATTAGCTTTTTTTGGAATTAAACTGAAATCACATAATTCAGGTGGGAAAACCCACAAAAACAGGAACAGATGTTTAAACCAAGGAAGGGAAAGCACATACTACAAAACAGAACTGAATGGGCCAAATCAAATTGGATTCAGATCGCCATCCCGACTTGCATTCTGGGCCTCAGGGGGTAACTGAGCTGACCCTTTGAAACGATGAAATTGGGCAAAGTGAGTTCTCAACAACTAAAGCCCTGTCCCCAGTTTGCCCCTGCAGCCTTTGACAGGAGACTGAAGCTTCCTGTCAAAGTTAGGACTGTTATTTAAGAGGCTGTAAATGTCTCTGATATTCATGCAAACTATTTTCCCACACCCCGAGATTCAAGAACAGCTACTTCCCTTCAACCATTCGGTTCTTGAACCAACCGATACAACCCTAATCACTGTTGTATAGCAACACTATGACCACCTTGCACTAAAATAGACTTCTTTTTGTTCAAATTGTGTTCTTTCTTGTAAAAATTGTGTATAATTTATGTTTATGTTTTTTTTGAATGCTGCTTATCAGATGCTATGTGCCTGTGATGCTGCTGCAATGTTTTTCATTGCACCTGTGCATATGTACATGCACTTGTGCATATGACAATAAGCTTGACTTTGAATTTTTTTGACAAATAAAATTAAAAACTTTTTTTTAATTTTCCTGCTAATCTCTACCCAGAAATCCCCATATGAATGGGGACCACCACTGGTTCAGGAACAGCTATTGTCCATCAGGTCCTTGAACCGACCTGCTCAACCCTAACCCTACCTCAGCAACGGAACACTACATCAACTCTTGCATTACCATGGACTTGTCTCTGATTGTGTTTTTGCACTATTGTCTTGTTTTGCACAGTCTTTTCCTCCACTGTCTTGTATAATTTATGTTCTGTGTATTGTCTGAACCTTTGTGCCCGTGAGGCTGCTGTAAGCAAGTTTTTCATTGTTCCTGTCCCTCACCGTACTTGAGCATGTGACAATAAGCTTGACTTGACATGGATCCCAAGTCTGGTCAGACTGGCAGGATAGATGCAGCAGATCATATCATCATGCTGGGAATCCCAAGACAGGGATAAGTGAGGGAGTTTCATGTATTGTCCAATGACACAGTGGAGTTACAGATGTGCGAAATGGTCTACCTCTGTCTGGGACTTAATTGCAGGGGGACCGGCTGAATATTTCTGGATCTATTGGCCACAGCCAGCATAATTCAGCCAAGGCAAGTACTCTAAAAATAATCATATTTGGGATCCGGGTGATGTCAGTTAGGCTGCTATTTATTGTCCATTCCCAACTGCCTTTAAGGTCGTACAGGTGTGCCTTCTCCTTGAACCACTGCAGTCTTTCTGGTGAAGGTGGTCCCACAGTGCTGTTGAGCTGAGAGTCCCAGAGATGATGGAGCACCAGCCATGTACTTTCAAGTCAAGATGTTGTTTGACTTCAAGGGGAACCTGCAGCTGGTGGTGTTCCCATGTACCTGCTGTCCCCCTTCTTGGTGGGTTTGGGAGATGCTGTCAGAATAGTCTTGGTCAATAACTACTGTTCATTTTATAGATGCTACTACAGCTAATATGATCGCAAGGGTGGAGGGAATGAATGCTTAGGGAGGTTGACAGGATGCAAATCCAGAGGGCTGCTTTGTCCTGGACTGTGTGGAGCTTTTTGAGAATTGGTGGCATTGCACTCATCCAGGCAAATGGAAAATATCACTTTCCCAACTTGTGTCCTGTAGATGATGGAAAGGCCTTGGATGTCAGGAGGTGATTCCTAGCCTCACGATCTGCTCTTGTAGCCACAGTATTTATATGGCTGGTCAAGCTGTTTGTGAACATGGTGCTATTGGTGGTGGGGGATCATTAATGGTAAAGCCAATAAGTGTAGGATAGCTGGTTAGACTCTCTTTTATTGGAGATGACATTGCCTGTCCTTTTTGAAGCATGAATAATACTTGCCTGAATGTTGTCTGGGTCTCGCTGCATGCAGGCACACGTTGCTTCATTTGCTGATGAGTTGTGAACAGGATTAATTATCTCCAGTTCTGACTTTATGATGGAAGGAACGTGGTTGAGTCTCAGCCATCACCCTGAGGAACTCCTGCAGTTATGTCCTCGGGCTGATGATTGAGCTCTGACATCACCTTGATGCTACCCGACCAAATTAAGAGCCAACCACAGGGGGTGGATTGGGAGTCACATGGGTCAGCCTGGATAAGAATGTCCTCCCCTAAAGGACACTGTTGAACTAGATAGGCTTTTACAATAATCAATTAGCTTTCATGGTCATTGTTACTCGTACTAGTTGGTATTTATTCCACATTATTACCCAAATTTAAATTCTACAACTGCTTGATGGGATTTCAGTTTGGGTCTTTGGATTGTTAGTCCGGATCTAATCTGGTAATTTAACCACTGTGGCACCACCGTAAAGTACAATATACTCCTGGGGATCAAGAAAAATTGTACTTTGCTGTTGTAGCAGATTCAAAATCACTTATTATAATAGGATTTTATATGCCATTATGATCTGATCATTTATTAAAGTGCATATCTTTCAAAACCGAAATAAACCTGAATTTGAAATATTGCCTGCTGTTAACTGGAGTGAAAAATTTGGCATAAGTCGAGAATGAAATGCAATCTCCTGCTTTGCAATACAATTAACTGACAGCAAGAACTACATTGTGCGAGATGCATTTAATGCTTGCAAAACCCTGGACGGAAGTCAAGCACCAGTATAAGCAATCTTTTACCAATACTCCAGAAGTTATTGATGTTACATTTGCCCTACCACAATGTACTTTAATCAAATGTATTCCGGATGCAAACAATTTCTTAAACAAGTAAACACTTTCATAGAACATTACTTAATAGATAAAATGAAAATCTCCCTTTCAAAGCACACAATTCAGCAAAAATCAACCTGTTAGCAAAACAAAACTTAATTTCCTGATTACACATCCCAATGAATTTTTACATCAAGATGTTTGCAGCCCCCAAGGTCTATTCAGCTTCTGTCAATCACATGCTCACTGATATTTGAATATGATCCAAAGCAATCAGTCACCCTTTATAAAAAGAGTAGACTTTTTTTTAACTTCCTCGTTTCATTTGATTAGTTCTTTTTAAATATTAGATAATAGAATGTCACAATAATTCTTCGGTTTTCACTGGGAAATGCTATACCATACAAGGGTATCATGTTACTCAGCAGACCTACAGTTTTGTTTTTTGGTTACATGGTACCCAGATGTAAAACTAAAAATGTACACCTAGTAATTCTCATGTTTGCTAACATCATTTGCATATTACAGTCAATGGGTAGCAGCATTTTACAATACATCAGTTCAAATCTCCATTGGTTTCACTTCTACAACACTACAAAATGAGGAGCAGTCGATGCTCAAATCCCTTCTGAAGAGTGCTGGTTGAGAAAGGTACAAGAATCATACTAAAAGCAGCAGTATGAGGATAAACACTGGCCCATGGAAACCAACAGCACCCCATTATTGATATGATTGGAGTAAACATTCAGTCTCAGCAATGCTAATTTTGAGATACGCATATTGTGTACATGAAGCATTTGAACAACCATTAGCATCAAATTATGGTATGCCCTGCCAGATGAATCATAGACATGATTATGTTACAGTTAATAATATCTTAGTTTAGGACACCAAGTCTAAATTTGTTTACCGTCTATTCATCACTCCTCAGTCGTACAGCAAAAATATAATGAGTTCCCACCATCCTCAAATCTCACAAGCATTCTTGTTACAGGTCCTCCCTAGCTTACGAACGCCTGACTTATGTACGCCCCAGTACATACAAACGAATGTTTGGGAGACTGGAGGGACAGATTTGCCGACTGCTGCAGGGCTGCAGGCATCTTCTGCCGTGTGGGAACTCAATTCGTGACTGTGTTTCCGACTTGCAAACTGTCCGGGTTACGAACAGTTCACAGGAATGAAACCCTGTCATAACCCAGGGAGGGACCTGTGCTCGACATTACAATGGTAGCTGCACGAGATACATTCTTCTTTGGCTGTGACGCCTTGTACTACATCCTGAGGACTTGCAAGGTTTCATATAAATGCAAGTGGCCCTTCATTTATCAGACAGGAGGAGACTCGATATGAAGATGTTCTCTGGCCTCCTTGGGTGACATCTGAACATGGACAGTCTGTGACTGAATGACTGACCATGATTCAGATGGCACTGAATCTCGTTCCATCAGTTTCCCATGTTAATTGTCTTGCCGTCCGTCAATTTTATCCTAAATTCCTTTGCTCCTGTGAAGGCAAGACCCATTGTTAAGGTCGCCACTGAACTCAACATCTACTCATTTCATAACTGACATTCCTTGGCTTCACCATTACCTTGCAGCATGTCTACCAAGAGCATGGAAGAAAACGCCACCTAAAATAGTCTACTTGTAATTCCATTAAGAAGGACAGGATAAATTAAATCAGTTACCTGATTCATTTTCAAATCAAGATGCTGCTTATTCAAATTCAAATTTATTCTAAATTAAGATACCACCCAACCATCACCTTGAAGCTGGCTGCACACCTTCAGCATCTTAACTCAGAGCTGAGGTACTAATTGTTCATTTTCTCTTGCAGAATGCCCACCAACTTCTACCTCGGTAACAATATGCTGCTGAAACACAGCCATGGATTTGGGACCACCAGACTTTATAATTCCAACATTCTCCAACTGGCCTCAATGATCCATAAAGTTCACAATATCCAAGGCTCTGCTATTCGTATTTTTCTTTCTGTAACTCGCTAGTTTTTGAAAGCAAAGCTAGATAGACAAGGTCTTCCAAGGCAAATTGCTTAATGTTCAGCTAAGCCAGTCATATCTAGTTTATGCACTCAGCAGGAATAGTGGTGTTACTATTTGCTTCAAGGACTGGTGGCAAGGTACCAGCAATCTAAGACTAGATAAGAAAGGAACCAGAGTTGTCTCAGGAAAGAGGGGGAAGTTAATAGACAAGAAAATACGCTCATATCTGAACCCACAATCTTACATCCACACCTTGCTGAAACCTGGTATTTTCTGAAATACCAAAGTGACTTCTCACAACAGGAAATCCATCTCACAACATAAATGAATATATATTTTCTGGGAAAGGTAGATAGCAATCATGTCCACAAGTGGTTTGAGTATAAGCATTTATTATGTAGGCATTAGACAAAAGAATCAAAACAAATTTCCAGCATCACAATTTCATAATGCTGGATTTCAAATGACCATTTCCCATACATGAGTAATGCAGGATATATCCACATACTATATAAATGACTAAATGACTGTATGATGGGAAAAATACCATTATATCCACTGTAGGCATATATACAACAATTACTATCTGCATTCCAAATTTGCAATGATTATAGATAAGGTTGGATTTGGTAGGTTTTCCAGTTTTATGGTTAATAGAAGAACCATTTTCTAAAATAGACTGTAACCGCAAAATTCAAGAAGTCATCATTTGCAATCAAGTACTCATGCTTCATGAATGACTTTCCAATGAATCTACTGATTTTAGGAAATACTGTAAGACTGTTAATTTGGCGTGTTTGGGACTTTGATAGTGCTGGACAAGCAGATTTTCTGGATTATGGATGTTATTCATACCAATATTTCAATTCACTTTCTTTCAAAGATGTTATACAGCAGAATAACACATTTTCTGTTGAACCCAGTAAGTTTCACGGGAGTGCAGGAAACCAGGTCCTGATAAGTTTCAAGAGAGTGTGGGAAAGAGAACCAGGTGAGTTTCATGGGAGCTCCAGAAATGGTACCGGGGAGCTTCAAGGGAGCATGGGAAACAGAACTAGGTGAGTTTCAAGGAGCACAGGAACTAAGGCCCTGATCTGTCTAAGGAGGGTGCAGGAACCAGCACCCAGTGAGCCAGAGCCGACCATCAGGATTTCCAAATAGTTGTATAGCGGATTACTGGAATTTTACTGTAGTGAAACAAGAAATGTTTCACTGACATTTCATATCTAACATTTCTTTGTTAGATATGACACAGCATATATTCCCCGAAGCATTTGGTAGTTTATTGCTCCTTTAAGTTCTATGTTAACTTCCTAACTTTTATATATAAAAAAACCACCTTCAATTAAACTGGTTAATGCTCTAAAAGAGACAAGATCTCAAATTCTGATTACACAAAACATCTGATAAGAAATATTTCTAAAGTAATACTGCAGTTGCTTCAATGTGATTTAATTATTTAAATAAATGCAAAGATAACTGCAAGACACTTTCACACTACGTATTGCCTACAACGTTTAGCCCATTCACCAACTAGGATTGCTCACTAATTGGTCAACTTCAGTAATATACAAATTGTCAGTCAAAGAAGTGTCAAGAGGTCAACAAATTTCACAGTTGAAACCAAAAGGATAAGAAGAATGAAGCATGGCTAAGTCAGGATTATAAATTCCTTGTGCTTGTACTTAAATACAGTCCTCCTTGCTGATTTAAAGAAGCCTTAACCCAATCCTTGTGAATTACACAATCCTAGCAGATTCATTTGCGGGAATAAAAGATGGTGAATCTGGCAAGTTAATGTTCACACCACCTGTGGAGAAATCCACAAGTTGGTTCACTTCCCCAACTGAGGATTGCATGAATGCAAAGTAAAAACAGGGCACAAAAAAAAAGGTAAATAAATAAGTTCCGAGGACTTGCATTACACAGAACAATATCTGAGGAGGCTGCACTGTGATAAAAACTTTATTGCTGTGCAGCCTGAGCAATTTACTGTGTACTCACATTCAGCTCCTTTCACCTCAGGGGAAGAATTCAGCAGCATCATGGCAGCAGCTGCATCAATATCAGAATCTGAAATGAGAAAAAAAGCTACATTTATTCTTGACAAATATGTAAGAAAATGTTGCTGTCCGGTGGAAGCAGGAACTGAACATAAATCTGCAAGAATGACCCATCTTTACAAGTTACAGCAGGTAAACAGGACCGGAGCTTTTTTCACTCAGTGTTGTTAATCAAAATGTTACAACCATATTAAATATTCAGAAGGCACAAAAAGCATCAGTGTGTGACTAATGCTTTGTCAGGCCAGCCAAATTTGTCTTCCCTTGCAGGTTCTCAAATAATAGGATTATTGACACGCAACAAAGCACTAGTTGTAGTGTTCATGTAGAACCACTGTCGGGACAGACAGAACTGTAAAAATCTCTCCTCCAGTCTCTGGGGAATACAGCTGATTCAATAATACAGAGAAATCTTTGCGCTCCTCATCCATTACACAAGACGCTTGATGATTCTTTAGCTAAGCCTTTGCAAATACTGCCTGCTAACTTTTAAAATTAAATAGGTTTAGAAGACTGTCAGTTACTACTTCCAGAGTTCTGAATAAGTATTTCTGATTGCAAAACTTTCACCGGTATTTGCAATTCAAATGTTCATATTTCAAGTTTCAGATACATTACCAGTTGCTTGGACAGACTGGAGAGGTGTACATTAGTTCCCAGAACTAAGACGGTTAAAGGGAAATATGATGGAGCCGCTCAAAATTATAAGTCTTTGCTGTAGTCAATAAAGAACAAATGTTTCCATTGGCTGCAGAGCTGACAACCAAAGAATCCAGATATTGGTAAAAGAATCAGAGGATTTGTTTTTAAATGTCGTGAATTATTATGATCTTAAATGCACTGCCTGGAAAGATGAGGGAGCATGTTCAATACCAATGTTCAAAAAGGAAATGAACAAATTCTCAGAAAGGAAAAATCTGAATGCTTATCAGGAAAGAGCAGGATAGGATTAATTACAGTGCTCTTTCAAAGTGCTGCCACAGGTATGATGCATTGGGTTGGATGACAAACAAATAAACCTGCAGATGAAACAAGAACAGAAGTGCTGGAAGAACTCCAGCAGTGTCTGTGGAAAGAGAAACCAGTCAACATTACGGGTCAGTGACCCTTCGTCAGAACTGAGGGGAGAGTGGAGGGTTTACAATTTTCAAAGCAGAGCTGGGGCCGGGCGTGGGGGAGGAGTGAGGTGTAAAACAACAGACCTCATGGAAATAGTTATGACAGGCCAGGTGATAATGACCATGAGTACTGACTAGTTGGCGAGGAATCTTAAATCAACGGAGCAAGAAAGGGATATAAAAATGATAATGGGAAATAATGAGTACAGTTTACCCGAAGCTGGAGAATTTAATGTTCATTCCAGAGGGTTGCAGGTTGCAAAGTGCCTCGACAGAAGATAAAATGAGATTGGGGGAGGG
>JARFYF010000001.1:139146092-139157852 GCA_030265395.1 Rhina ancylostomus
ATTTCCAGCACCAACATAGCATGCCCACAACTTCCTAACCCGTACATCTTTGGAATGTGGGAGGAAACTGAAGCACTTGGAGGAAATCCACACAGACACAGAGAGAACATACAAACTCCTTATGGACAGCGGCTGGATTTGAACCTAGGTCGCTGGCACCATAAAGTGTTATGCCAACCATTATGCTACTGTGCCTGCCAATTTCACAAACTTGTGAAATTTCTATTGGGTATTGGGTTGAAGAAGATTATACTTTGCCATATTTGCACTGCTTTTCACAGTGGGAAATCTCTCTTCCAAATGCAATGATGAGCTGAAGTAGCTGTTAGAATGTAATATGTGAGAAGTGTGTGTTAGGAATGCCTGCCCTTACTTCCACATCACAGTTGGCATAACAACAATACTGATTTGAACAGCCTTAAAGTTTATCTCTGTAAGATGCACAAATAAAAGCTGCTTGAAATACAAGGTTGCGCGAGTTTATTTTACTGCTACTTTATCCTTATTAGTGATTTTGAAGCCATGACATGTATACAATTCTCTGTGTTGACAACACTAATATACAACAGTAGGAAAAAAAACCTTTAGAAGCTACACTGGCATATGAATTTGTTTTGCCAGTTTCTTACCTCCTCATTCCTTGTATAATGGTACAAGGGAAGTACAGCTTCTGTTTGACGGAGTGATAAGGGAAGCTATAATTTCTCTCCTTGATGTATTAGAGGAGAGAGGGAGATATAATAAAGCTGTTCAAAATTAGGAATGCCTCCAATCAGAAGAGGAGGAGGAACAGTGGCAGGCAGATCAGTAAGTAGAGGACACAGTTGGTAAAAGATCTACAGGACAGAGGAAGAGACATTTTTAAATTCAGCAAGCTCAGAATCAGAATCAGGTTTATTATCACTGACATATGTCGTGGGTGGCACTGTAGTGTAGTGGTTAGCGCAACGCTATTACAGCGCCAGTGATCGGGGTTCGATTCCCGTCACTGTCTGTAAGGAGTTTGTATGTTCTCCCGTGTCTGCATGGGTTTCCTCCAGGTGCTCTGGTTTCCTCCCACATTCTAAAGACGTACGTCAATTTGGAGTTTAAAATGGGTGGCGCGCACTCGTTGGGCTGGAAGGGCCTGTTACCACGCTGTAAATAATTTTTTTTTTAATTTAAATTGTTGTTTTAAGCTATAATCAAAATGAGTATTGAAAGGAAATTCAATTGTGACTTTCTAAAACAAAGTTGGATACATACTTGGAAAGGAAAAATCTGTAAGGCTTTCAAAAAAGTGGAGTGAACTAACTGGATGGCTCTTTCAAAGGGCCAGCCTTGGCATGATGGGCTGAATGTCCTCCTTGTGCTGTACGCATCATTCCACAATTTTCTGCTGAATTCACGGACTGGCCTTGCCACCCAACTCTCTGGCCATTCAGACCTTCAAACAGGACATGCTTAATGCCATTGACAAGAGACAGGACCTGAAGTTACATCTCATTCTTCTTCATACTAAATTAGTGCACTGAGGTGCACTGTTGTCTCTCAGATGCTCACCTGGTTTGTCTTTACAGGGGCTGAGAATCAAACTTGAGATGCTTGGCTCTACATCAGATTGGTACAGGGTCAACAGAAAAATTACAAACTTAAACCATGTGTACTTAGGATGCTGACCAATGCTCTGTTCTGCTAACAGTGTGAAAAAGAGTAAAGTCAGCATTTCCAAGCATAGGCATCATTTTTCTCCTTGGGCTTCCCCACCATAACTTAAAAAAAATCAAGAACAAGATGCTTTCCTACAGCTCCAACTTCACCCCACAACAAGCCCGCCCTATCCAAAATACAATCATGGCTCTCTGCAGACTTGTGAAGCCTGTGACCAGGGTGCCTGTTTAATATCCTTAAGACTGAGTGTCCACAGATAAGATTACAAAGACAAGTTGAAACAGAATGAAAAAAGGAGTGGGACAGGAGATCAGACTCTGCTCATGGCAAACAGAACTATTCTTGATAGAGTGACTGGCTCTTCGGATTTATTTATACTGTTACCACGTGAACAGAATAGCAGACTACTGCACTTCATTCAGCAGTTCCAAAGTCAGGAGAAATGCCTCGCTGCATGTCTTTCTTTGCGTTTCCAGTTGAATAAGAGCTCATAGTACAAAGAAGGTTAATGAAAAACAAACAGAAAGCCTCTTTTGCAGAGGTTGCCGTTTTCTTCATCAATTAGAGTTGTAAAGGATCAGAAGTGCAAGGTGGTCACAATTAGATTTCACAGCACCATTTATCACTAGTTTCAAAGCCTTTCTGCTGTGTATTATTCTTGCCACAAAACAAAGAATCACAGAAGAATCAAAGAATAAGGACTTCATTTACTTTACTTTATGGGATCTTATTGCGTCGTACACTAAAGACTAAATGAGAGTTGCAAGGAAGAAGAAATGTGCCTTGCAAGTAATTCAAATTTGTTTACGTAAAATCTTTGCACTTGGCTGATACTTTGTAAATAGCACTATAAAGAGAGATGTTGAAATTAAAGTATTTTTAAAACAGTACTTTCCAAATCATGAGGTGGTTGTAAAGAATTTTTCATGTGAAAAGAAGTTTGTATGTCTAATGCTTCCAAAAGATCATTTAGCATTTTATACCTCAAAAGCTTACAACTCATCCTGAAGGAGGCCTTCAAAAGTTAACTAAAAGGTGATATAGAACAAAGTAATGCAGATATAATGCTGCTTCCAATGACATGAGCTTCCTGAGACACGAAATGAAACCATCTTATCAGCAGTATGCAGCACAGGTTCAGCATTTTAGACTTAATGGCTTCTAAATGATGCTACAATTAAACACTGGTGGAGCTATTCTGAACTCAGGCTAATGACACATGCAAACCATCAGAAAAATCAGCTTTGAATGTGAGGATTAGTCAAAGCAACTACAACAGCAATCATTCTGGACACATCAGCATTTCCTTAAAGAACTAAGTCCAGGACAACTGAAATTTTTGATTGAAACGTACAAGATCCTGAAACAAAAACAGAAAATGCTGGAAAAACTCAGCAATCTGAGGAAAGAGGAACAGTCAACGTTACAGGTCTGCATCCCTTCATCAGAACTTCCTGAAGGGTCTTCACAGGATGGATATGGAAAGGATGTTTACTCACGTGGGAGAAAAAAGTATTGAGGGCCAATGTTTAAAAACAGGTTGGCAATTTAAGACAGGGAGCATCACAAGTCTTTGGAATCTCTTCTTTAAAGGGCAGTATAGAGTATTATTAAGGCAGAGGTAGGTAGCTTCTAGATAACCATGGGGATGAAAGGTTACTGTGAGAAGGTACAAACCAACCATGATCTTATTGAATGGCAAATATTTGTGTTTTGTTTAAAAGCCAGCAAAGCAGATCAAGAAGAGTGAGAACTAAAATTAAGAACTGAATTTGATCTCCAGTTAGTATTGTTTTTCCAGCAATGCTAGAAACCATTTCTTCCATGTTGAAATGAAAGACTATAAAACTTAATGAAAAACTGAAAATTTAGCCTACAATTCAAGTCTGTAATTGGAATGTACCTGCATTGTTCAGGACATCATCTAAGATTTAAGCATATAAAATAATGCAATCATCCCACCACATTTTGTTCTGATTTCCCACACATCCAATCACTTTCCAATAATTTCTATATAATAATCAGTAGATTGCTGTGTACATATCACATGAGTAAATGGCCAGTGTCTGAAACCATTTTTATACCAGCAAGGTGGTTTCTTGGAATTCTGTTTCAGAATGTTTCCCTTTCAATGTCAACTGAGATAATCATTTCCCACAGTCATCAATAAAGCCACCACAATAGTAGGTCAATACAATTGCAGGAAACTTGCCCATAAGCATACCTACCTGCTGAAAAATGCCATTTCAAATCTTTCACAAAGTGTTGTTCATTAATTTAAGATCAAGTTATTTCAATTCACAGTCATGTCTAATGCAGAACTGTGTCAATCAGCTTGTCTCCTGCTTAACAACTTGCATTAGTGCTGATAGGCATATCAAATAGATAATATGATGTTGCAAATGATTACTAAGATCTTCCCACCTTTCTTGAGCAGTTGTCATCTTCAAACTCCACAGATGTTCACAAGTGCACAACTTAGAAGTTTGCAAGACAGAAATAATTTATAATGTGCACTTGCATTATTTGTCTTTGACTAAGGAATCTAATCCAGCTGTTAGTATCTAACCTTCAGTTGATGGGATCTTGATCCAAGTACAAAGATTCTACTTGGAAAAGAAAAACATCCATTCTGTCAGTGTGAACTTTCCTGAAAGCACATAAAAAGGGACAGAATAAATTTTCCAAAATAAGTGTCAGGAAATAAAACCAAAATAGGCTTTGGCTATTGCCCTGGGGTAATCAAGGTAGCCACTCAAGCAAAACTAAGAATATAAGGCCATTCAGCCCTCATCTTTGCTCCATCAATTTAATAGTATCACGACTGATCCTTTACCTCAGAGCCACCTTTCTGCTTTAGTCCCATATCCTTTGTTAACTAATACTATATCAACTTCATATGGAATATATTCAAGTTAGTGATACCTGGAAATACTCACTAGGCTAGGAAGCAGTGTACAGAGAAGCAGATTTACGTTTCAGATCAATGAACAGGAATGGAACCCTGCCGTTACCTGGGGAAGTATAATTTATGTTAATTCAAGTGTATGTTAACTTATGTTTGTCCTCGTCTTGTAATGTACTATGTTCCTGGTGCAAAAAGCTAATTTTCATGGCATTTATACTCTGCCTATGACAACAATAAACTTGAACCTGGACAATCTGTACCATCTTACAGAGACATAGGAGACTGCAGATGCTGGAACCTGGAGCAACAAACAATCTGCTGGAGGAACTCAAGGGCCGAGCAGCATCTGTGGGAGGACAGGAATTGTCGACCGTTCGGGTTGAAACCCTGCAATTGGACCATCTTATCTTTTTCGTTACATAAGACATTAGGAAACCTCTCCTTTTATCAAGCATTGATGATATTAAACACATTTGGCACTTGAAGTAATGTGAAACATCAGCTAATTCATTTGCCAGCAATTTGATAAAGGAAAGATGGAAGCTATTAATTTATCTTATCAAGACTTTGCAGGATATCAGTTCCATGCTGGAGCAGCAGAGGGTGCTCTTTTGATGCTGGAGCTCAAGCATGTTGTCCGCATGGACAGCAATTTCTACATTAGCACGTGCTATAGTTGCCCTGAGAACCAGACAAGGGAAAAAGTTGTATTTCCCCACATATCAACTGTCACCCTGACCACAACAGGTCACGCGCAACTAGGAGTAACTCATTTTCATTGTTTTAGAAATATGTTTCAACACTTCAGGGGAAAACATTTAAAATAACACATGGCTGAAATGTGTGGAGTAATTAATATAAAGCTGGGAAAGGAGACTAGCCTAATTTAAACATGAAAACACCTGAAATGCACCAGTTTTGTGCACCCACGTCCTATGTAGGATTATTCTCACACTTACTAGGATTCATGTGTGAATTTTAACTGCAGACTGGTGCAAAGCCAAAGTCTTACACTTCATTTTAAATGTTTTCCAATATTAGCTGACAGCCAATAGATCTCACAATAGGAAACACACAGGTGCAGGGCTCTACATTCTACACACAGTAAGCAACACAAGAGGCTGCATTGTGTGAGGGTCTATCTGTTGGTACTGGACTGAAACTGGTATAACCCAATACTAGTTCTCCTTGTCCTCAAAAGCTCCTTTTTGAAGATATAAATCACTTTACACCAAAATAAACAATGCAGTCTTTGAACACACAATGAATTCAATTCAAATTGAAGCTCCACAATGGAACTGAATATAAATGATCCAATAAGGCGGAGGTTTATGCCATTGCACATTAGCTTCCTTTCTGTGTTTTGTAACAAGGAAACAGTGTTACTTACACAATTCTGATTTTCTTCACAGTCCAGCAAGTACTGGCTGAGTTACAACTACAAGTTCTCCACTAAGCAAAGTGCTCTGTATTATCAAGCAAATGTAAGTTAACTGGTGGAAAGGACACCTACATTCAGACCAGAAAATGTAGTCACGTGTTTTGTTACTGGACCGATGAATCAGAAGAATCCAGGGAATTGGCTCAAATTATATCACTGCAGCTTGAGAATGTGGCTACAGTGCTTTTTTAAAAAATAAAAATCTAACCTCATAGCTGTCAATTTTCATTTAAAAAGAAAATGGATAGCCTGTTGTTCACTAGGAAAGGAAAGCTACAACATTATCTGCTCTGCACTTTGTTACTCCAGTTCCACGTGGAACATGTCTATCAAGTCACCCAATTGTATTGTGAGGCTCTCAGGACAATTAGGGATGGGAGAGAAATGCAATTCAAGACAGTGACAACTGCATCCTGAGAATAATTTTAAAATGATTTCTTCTGACAACAGCAACCAAAAAAAATCAAAAAAGCACTCTTAAAAACTTGCAGATTATAGACCAACGAGAAGTAAAACCTACTTTCATTCATAAATATAGTAAAACGTGAACTTTGAAAGTAATTCAATATTTTTATATATATGATATATGCAGATATAATGTTATTACAAGCAAAACCTTCATGGGAAGCTGCATTATAAAGTGACCCAAGGTTGAATTAAGCACCTGGTTCATTAGTTATTCTATCATGTTCGATTTCAGACTACAATCAATCATGTTTCAAATCATACCTTGAAAAATGGCTCAAACAATTTCAAGGTCACCTGGGTGAGGTTCAGTGTCAGGAATAGTAACTGTCTTATTCCGGTTTGACACAAAATCCCATGTTATGTGGTATGTTGTTCAAATTTACTCTTGAAATGTTCGGTGGCAGCTCTGTCAACTGTGATTGGTTTTGCAGTCATCTAATGCGTTCTGGGTTTTGTCCCTGTACACAATTGTAGCCGTTTTAAAATATCTATCTCCTGAATATTTCTTCTGCTCAAAAAGACCACCACACGTTTAATCAGAATTGCTTTATATTACACCAGCTGTAGCCTTAAACGATAACTTGCTTTTATTCTGTATAATTGTTCTGTGTTCTTTCTTGTATGATTTCAGTATAATTTATGGTTTTCTTGAATATGTTGTGCATCTGATGCTATGTGCCTGTGATGCTGCTGCAAGTAAGTTTTTCATTGTACCCATGCATTCATTTACTTGTGCATCTGACAATAAACTGACTTTATAATTAACACATAAATATTCCAATGTTTCTTAACCTGTTGTTGGGAAACAAGGTGAGTAAGTAGGGATGGGGAAAGGGAGGGGGCCAGCTGTGAGGTACAGATCCACCATCCAGTTTAGCAGCACAGCAGGAACAAAAAGCTAAATAGTCCATAATGTGGTAGAAATATTAGGTAGGCCTAAATATACAATCACAAATTTTTAAAGGCAGGGAGAGAAGCATCAACTTGGAGAGAATACAGTAGAAGGTGTCAAACAAGGTGGTAGAAAAGTATGAGATGGGCAGTGAGAGAAAGAAGAGGTTGTGTACAAATCCCAAACTGTTATCAAGAGTGCCATTAAGCAACAATTTGCTCAATAGTAATGTGTTAGCCACTGGGATTTGAGAACCACAATTCCAGGACTTTTTCAGCACTGATCCAGATAAGAGCTGATTGCCCGATGAGATCTTCAATACATCAGTTGACGGAGTCGAAGGTGGAGAGAAAAGTGGATGTTAAGGGAGACAACAAAATGATGTGAGATGGTTATTCAATAGTTAAAACCTCAACATCTGATTAAATAGCAAAGCTGTACTTCAATCCTTTGTATTTGTATATGGTTATAGCTGACATATTATCAATAAAGCAGTTTTTTTGTCTTATTTAGAGGAATTCTGAGCAGATGAAATCCTAAGAAAGGCATTTTAAAATAGTCTACAATTGTGTGAAGGATAATAAACCCAGAATGTATTGGATGCATGCAAAACCAATTGCAGTTAATACTGCGGCCACTAAAAATTTCATGACCAAGTTTGGTCAGAGTATCATGTAACATAGAGGTGGGGGAGGTTGGGGTTGTAATCTGGGGTCAAACTGTGTGTAACAGCTGCTATTCCTGACAATGAACCTGACCCCAGTGACTTTGAGATGGTTCGAAGCATTTTTCAAGGTACAATCAGAAAATGACTGATTGTAAATCTATTATGAAATTAACAAATAAGAATAAGCCTAATATTTTCCAGCACTGCTTATCCTAGACCTAACTTTTAAGTTCAAAAAAAGATTTTAGTTGTAGTGAAATGTTGTCTGCATTTACATAATGTTTTGTCAAGACTAAAAGAGTCTAACACACTGAACATCTTTTAAAGTGCACGTACTATTAAGTAGATAAACAAGATTGCCTGCAGCTTTTACCATCAAAAACCTGGCTTACCTGCTTGCTTTTGACAGGCAGTTGATGCATTGAAAGATGGAGGCACAATCAATAAACTGGCATATAACAATGATCAATGATTTTGTAACAGAAATGCCCACAGCAAAACGCCAAATGTTTATTTGAATTTGCTTAAAATTGGGGAAAAAACAGTGTAATTAAGGCAATTTTTAAAGATCTGCTTTCAAATGGCTTATTCAGATTAAAACTAAACTGGACTGGAACTTACTGATTCATAAATCAATAATTAAACCATCACAAACATCCAAATACAGAGTTGAGCAACACACATTTATACCCCTTGTTTTTATTTTGCTAGCAGCTGAACTGGAGCCTCCAGACAGCTTTAAAAAAAACCTGCGCAAGTCTCATGACTGAAGCATTTCCTTCGGTAGCTCTGGTCGGCTTTGCGGTTTCCATAGCAACCAACCAAATTTTACATACCACAACATAGTGCGACAGGAAATGCCAATATGTATTTATAGCTGCTTTTAAAATGACTATGCAGTTAAGCACTGCGCCTACTGGTGGCTGAAGGCAACTTGCGCATTGATTTAGTTCACAAAGAGTAAAAGCACTGATTAATTCAGATGGCAGGCATTTTCACTAAAGGCATTTTATGGTATTACAGTATTCTTTTGTGCACTGCAGTTAAAAAGAATATAGAAAACTCTTTCACCTGGTGCTGCCAAATGAAACAATTAAGAGTACTTGCTAGCTTATTCAAATACAACTCAGCACTGTTTCATTCCTTAATGGAAACTACATTTGAGGGACTCAGTACAATTTCAGAAAAATGACTAAATTCTTTTCTTGTAATAAAAGGAGAATCTCCCAAAGAACTTTTTTGCTTGGTATATTTGAAAACTCATGCACCTTTTATTGTTCATTTACAAGCCAATACAACATAACAGTCTTTCCTGATGGAGTAGTCAAAACCCCTTTCGAAAAGATCTTTATTTTTAAAGATCAAAGAACTTCAAATGCTAGGAATTTGAAATATAATCATAAAATGCAGGAAAAACTTAGCTAAGGAAAGAGAAACAAGAGTTAGTGTGTATCAATCACCTCTCTGCAAGTCATGCAGGTGAAATATTAATTCCCTTTCTCTTTCCATGGATGCTGCTTAATTTCATTATTTTTAGTTTAAATGTGCTCCCCTTTTAGGAGATTTGCAGCAAGTGATAGAATAAAAGAGTTGAAGTGAGGTCAGATGCTGAATCCAACATAAACCTGGCAGGTTTATGAGAAAGCTAAATATCCTAAAACTGCATAATCCTTTTAAGCAAACTGTAGTATTAAAAGACACATGGCATTTACATGAATAGCATTGAATGGGACCTTTAACTAATTCTATCTTGCTACATAATGACAGCAGAACAGAATTTAAATATATTCTGTATGATAATGCCCCCAAGTCCCATCCAAAATTAGAGCACAATACACAAAACAATCATGCATGCTTTGTCTAGTAACCAAGAAATGGTAGTCCAGCCTATTGAATTAATGAATTGTGATTATTTGCAAAAGGTAATACCAACTAGTTTACACAAGTAGTTATCCATCACAGATTATTCTTCCCCAAATTTAATTCTATTGGTGTGAAATTCTGGAAGTCTGAATTATTTTTTAATTCACTCCTGGTTTACAGATTTTGTAGGCAAGGTCAGGTTTTAGTTCCCATCCCTAATTGCCCTAGAACTGAGTGATTTGAGGATAGTTCAGAATCACACTGCTGTGGTTTGAGAATTACATGTAAGCCAGAGCTGATAGGGATGTCAGATCATCACCATGGATATGATGGTGACAACTAAATTACTGAACTAGTAATCCAGAGGCCTGGACTAACTGAACACCAAATTCAAATCATGCTACAGTAACTGTGGAATTTAAATTCAGAAATAATCCAGCCCTAGAATGATGACCACAAAAACTACCAATCTCATTTACTGATGCCCCTCAAGAGAGGGAATCTGCTATCCTTACCAGTCAGACCTCTATACGTCTCCAAACCTACCCTATATGGTTGCTTCTTGAATACCCTCGGAAGCGGCCTAGTAAGCCACTCAGTTGAACAAGGGTCATTACAGATGAGCAAATAATGCTGGCTTTGAGACCAATAGCCAGATCTTGAAGTATGAATTAAAAAATAACCAGATGGATTTTTAATGATAGCCTAGCAGTCCCATTGTCATCTTTACTACTTGTAGCTTTTTAAATCCCTGGTATTTATTTAATTCATAAAATTTAAATCCCCCATTTGCTGTAGAATTTGAATTCACAGACCAAGTCTGCAGAAAATTGATCAAGTAATTTAACCGCTGTGCTGCAGTTTAGTGCAGCTACAATGCAGTTGGCCTGTTTTTGTGCATACAGCACCCAAATAGGCCCTTTGGCCCAACTTGACAATGCCAACCAAGATGCTCATCTAAACTAGTCCCATTTGCCCACGTGTAACCCATATTCCTTCTTTCCTAGATATCTTTATTAGTCACATGTACATTGAAACACACAGTGAAATGCATCTTTTGTGTACAGTGTTCTGGGGCAACCCACAAGTGTCGCCTCGCTTCTGGCGCCAGCACAGCATGCCCACAACTCCTAACCCATACATCTTTGGAATGTGGGGGGAAACCGGAGCACCCGGAGGAAACCCATGCAGATATGGGGAGGATGTACAAATTCCTTGCAAACGGTGGTGGGAATTGAACCCAGGTCACTGGCACTGTAATAGCGTTATGCTAACCGCTATTGTAGCTGCTTCTACCACTTCCTCTGGCAGCTTGCTCCATATACCTACCACCCTCTGTGTGAAAAAACTGATCCTCAAGTTCCTATTAAATCTTTCCCCCTCTCACCTTAAACCTTTGCCCTCTAGAACATAGAACATGGAACAGTAGAGCACAGGAACAGGCCCTTCGGTCCACAATGTTGTGCCGAATTAATTAAACTGGTAATTAAATGCCTAACTAAACTAATCCCTTCTGCCGACACAATGTCCATATCCCTCCAATCTCTGCACATTCATATGCCTCTCGAGCTTCTTAAATGACTCGTATTTGCCTCCATTATGAGCTCCGGCAGCATATTCCAAGAACCCGCCACTCTCTGCAAAAAAAAACTTGCCCGCACATCTCCTTTGAAAACCTTTTGTTCTTAGTTCCCCAACCTTTGGAAAAAGAATGTATACAATGATCATTGTTCATTCAGGTGGATGAAAACAAGGCACATAAATTCTTCATGTCAGATCATCAGGATATTTAAATATCAGTTACTTGAGATTTCAAAGATGCAGTCTTTTGAGGCCAATAGAAACTTAGACAATTGTCCCAAATAATATTC
>JARFYF010000001.1:139206736-139217106 GCA_030265395.1 Rhina ancylostomus
AATATACATTTTTCAATACATGTTATCACCTAACTGGAAAGGCAATGCAATGGTAAAGCCTCAACTAATGATCCAGAGACACCATCTCAAATCCCACTACTGCAAATGGAGAATTTAAATTAATTAAATAATCCAGAGTTCCAAGAAATACCTCTTCACTGGTGACTACAAAGCTAATATCCACTATCTGTGTTTCTTATCCAATCTGGCCTCGATACAACTTCAAACCCAATGCGGTGGACTCTGAATTGCTCGTTAAAATGGCCTTAAAATCAAAAGCTGCTGCATTAAGAAAAACCATAATAAGAAAACTAAATGGATCATCTGGCATATGAAATTGGGACACGGCTCTCACCCCATTTGGTCTTTCAATGACCTTCATACAAACATTAGTGGGCAGGCATCCCTATTGGGAGAACTACTACCCAAACAACTCAAGCAATGCCTGATGTAATTTATCTTGCAGGTTAATTCCTCACAGCAAACACCCCAGAGTCCATCACAATCCTTGGATTGAATGGTTTTGACATGCTCTCAACATCAGCTCCAGCCCCACAAAGTCTGGTAGGATCAGTTCAAGCAGAGGCAAGAAAACCACTTGCTGATTACCACCTTTTGCTATTGCCTCTCGCAAACAATTGCAAGATATATCAACATTTCCCACATAATTTAAGAAATGTAAATGTTTCACAAGGGAACACAGATTTGGCAAGAAACTAAGATTTATGTAAAAAAACACTTAAAGCTTTTTATTAGTGCATTCCTTTTAAGTACCACTACTATTGTATAATGAGAATACAAAATATAAGTTTGCAAAGATTGCAGAAATTTTTGCTTAGTACCAGCTACAATGGGCCAACAAGGAACACATTTGTGCTCCTCTTAACAAAGGATAACTTGAAAGAAGATTCCAAAATATCTATATAGGAGCTGCATCAAAATTTCCAAACATTATCAACTATGAGGTGATAGATAATGAGACAGAAGTCAGTTGTCAACTGTGATGAATAATTTAGACAGACTATTATTAATTAAATAAGCATGCTACCTGTCTCCTCTTAGGCTGTCCCTCAGGAACATGGATGACTTGCTACTACTCTAAATCTGAGAAGTGGAAGATGTCTGTGATCAAATTGTCGACACTGCAAACTTCAAGTTTCTTTAAGAAATTGTCAACTTTATCCAGGACATATCAGTGCAGGTCTCTCTAAGCAATGGTCATTTTTGAATTTACAAAGCTAAAACTAGCAGTTGGCAAAGCAGCATCAAGGCTTTTTCCCCCAAATCAACTCAACCCTTGAACCACAAACTACAAAACTCTATTAACTCAGCACCTACATTTTTAAATAGTATATAGGTGACAGCTATAATATGCAGATATTTCAAGTGCAACTCAAGTTGATTACAATCAGAACATTCCCAATGGCAACTATATCATGACACAAGCCCAATTATGAAGTGGATTAGAATAAATACAGTTAAGTCACATTCTGAGGGTAGTGGGGAGGAGCTATGCCAAGCAACTCACATCCACCCCATCAAACAACCCCTGCCTTGGGAAACCAGCCAACAAAATCAAAGACCCTATTTACCCCAGTCATTCTCTCTTCTCTCCCCTTCCATCAGGTAGAAGATATAAAAGCTTGAAAACATGCACCACGAGGCTCAAGAACAGCTTCTATCCTGCTTTTATAAGACACTTGAATACAATAAGCATGAATTCATGATCTCTCAAATCTACCTCATCGTGGCTCTTGTACTTTGTCTACCTGCACGCACCTTCTTTGTAACTGTAATGCAATATTCTGCATTGTTATTGCTTTTTCATTTGTATTGTCTCAAAGTACTTATGTTTTGGAATGACCTGTCTGGATGGCACATAAAACAAAGTTTTCACTGAATCTCAGTGCATATAACAATAATAAACCAATTACCATGCAAAGCACCAGGAACACACAACATAATAAAACAGGAGCACCATGCATACAGCAATTGTTATTTTGACCACAGCAGAGACACACTGGGTACCGAACATGACTTGGTGTTTACTGGAAAAGCAGGCCTTTCACTACAACCAATTGCCTCTCTTCAATTCCACCAAGGTCTCATTAAAAGGTAACAGTTGAGTCCCAAGTGACAGAATTCCTTTTGTCACCCAATAGGCAGAAGACCAACTTGAAGAAAATTTACGAAATCTAGACATTATGACACATTGCATACCAGAAGGTTTTGCATAACATATGCTTGCCATGCTGTCGAGATCCCCCAGCAAGAATGAATCGGTAAATGAAATATTCAGTAACACAAGCCAGAGAAAATATATGCTCAGGTTTTGCCGTTGAGAGTGGTGGAGGCAAAGACCATTGTACATTTTAATGACTGGCCTCGGTTTTAAGCTTGAAGTCTGATTCTGGTCTGGTAATCCATAGGCTTGTTCTAATGATCCAGAGACACAATCTCAAAGCCCACTGTGATAGCTGGGGTATCTAAATAGTCAAATAAATAAATTGATAGATAAAGAAATAAGTACATGAATGAATAAGCAGAGAAAGAGAGACAGAAAGAGTGGAATAATGGTGAACATAAAGTACCAGATTGTCATAAAAAGACACACCTGGCTCACCAATGTCCCAGAGGGAAGAATATCTGCCTTCTTTACTTGGCTTGATCATTCTGTGACTTCAGAGCCACATTAATGTTGTTGATTCTTAACTGTCCTCTGAAATGGTCTAGCTATCCAGTTGTATCAAAACTGCTAAAAAAAAAGATTAATGAAACAAGGTAAACCATGTGCTATCAACAGATACCATAAACACAAAGGCAAATCTTGGCCAGTTGACTCTGCAAGTTTTTCCTTAGTGACATCTAAGGACTAGTACTGAAATTTGAAAAGCTGTCCCACATACAAGGCACAAACAATATAAAGAAGTCTGAAGTTATTCTTACAGAACCATACAAATTATATGCCCCAAACTCCTGAAATATCATCATTGATTATGACCTGCTTCAGCAGCAAAGCAACATACTGTTCAGAGGGAATGACCTCAATGCTGATTCCAGGTACTATGATGTCCAATGCCACGAGCTCAAAGAAAACTTCCTACAACTTATTGTTAGCAGCTTAACAATAGAGAAATATTAGAGGCTGTTATGAAAGACATTGTAGCAGAGCACTCAGAAAAAAATCCAGGTTATTCAGGCAATAATTTTCCTGTGAAAGGGAAATCATGCTTGAATAATTCAATTGAGATTTTGGGGAAGTAATGCAGTGTGGATCGAGGGGAACTGGCAGGTACTACACTTAGATTTCCAGAAGGCATTTAATAAGGTGCCACATCAGAGGTCACTGTAGAAAATAAAAGCTAATGGTATAGGAGGTAACATATAGGATAGAAGATGGATTGGTTAGATGTAATAATTGGTATGTCATAGGGATTGGTGCAGGACTCAACCTTTCCCAATTTATTTCAATGACTGGATGAAGACACCAAAATATGGTTGTTAAATTTGCTGCTGACACAATGACAGATGGGAAAGCAAGTGGTGAAAAGAGCATAAGAAGGCTACAAAGGGACAGATTAGACAGATACAAATATAGATTAAATGGATGGGAAAAGATCTGGACAATGGAAAATAATGTGAAGTTTTCCATTTTGGCAGAAAAAAAGCAAATGTAATGGCAAAATATTGCAGAGTTCTAAGATACAGAGGGACATGGGTGTCCCAGTGCATGCAAAAGGCTAGTATGCAGCACAGCAGTTAATTAGAAAAGTTAAAAATGTTATAATTTATTGCTAGGGGAATTGGAAACAAATGTAGGGGGATTACCATTCAGTTATGTAGGGCATAATGAGACTACATCTGGAGTATTGTGTACAGAGTTGGCCTCCTTATTTGAGGGAGGATGTTAGTGCATTGGAAGTAGTTCAGAGAAAAACCACCATGTTGGTAACTGGATTAGGCAGGTTATCTTACTGGGAAAGGCTATACAGACTAGGTTTATTTCTGCTGGAGTTTAAAGGAATGACTGAGGGTGAACAGGCTGTTTATGGAATGGATGTTTCTTCTGGTGGGGAAATTGAGACGATTAGGGTAACTGTTTAAAAACAAGGGGCCATCTATTTAACACAGATATGAGATGATTTTTTTGTCCTGAGGGTCTTGAAGGCAATTAATATCTTATTTTTTTTAAAAAAAGCAAGAGTGAAAGGATACCAAGAGTGAGAAGTAATGTACTGACATTCAGCTATGATCTTCTTGAATAGTGTAGCAGGCCAAAGGGGCCAAATGGCCTATTCCAGCTTGTAATTTGTATGTACATATCTTGACAAAGTGCCAGCTTTATAATGATGCTGCTATTCATCCTGTTGTATGGAACTCCCTACCAACAGCACAGTGGGAACATAAGGCATGGAATGTAACAGTTTAAGGTTAGGGATTGTAGCCTTCCCAATGACACCCTTTTCTCATGGAAGGATAAATAAAGAAGATGCAAAACATGGAAATGTAATGAATATTACGGGGGATACTAACTGACCAAGAGGAGATAAACTGACAGGCAAAATAGGCAGATATATTGCAGATGCCTTTTAACTCATGTGGGAATTGATAGATTTTGCTAGAAGGAATGAAGAGAAGATGAAACAAGTGTTTTGTTTTATTTTGTACAATTTCATGATTCAGGTAAAAATCTTTACACAGGTATTATTTTCTGGTGCTCATCCAGTAAAATATTATCTCTCTAGGACCATGCAAGGATTGTGTGTTGTAATAAGTCTGTGTGAGTTTTTGTTTGGAAATCCCAGTGATCCAGTCCACTACTTCATTGGATCTTCTGCTTATACACTACGAAACAACTTCAACCTCAGTCAAGCTGTGATCAAAAGACTAATTTCAGAATGCAAAACTTAAAATCACAGTTGCTGAATTCAGCTTACTTTCTCTTGCCAAGACACACATATACAAGCCTCTGAGCTATGGATCAAATCCTTCTAGTCATCAAAACCAGAGACTGCAAGTTTGGATTGAACAGGTCACCATTTTGCATTTTCATAATAACTACTTCTCTTAGACTTCAAATTACTTGCACTTTACTTGCTTAATCTTAGTGGATTAGAGCACAAAACTAATGCAGAATTCAATAGTTTTATGATTCAAGTTTCAACATTGCAAAGATGTATACAGTCATGAAATTAATTCCATGAACATTAGCAGACAAAAATTACCAAGTTACTGTATCAGTAATCCTGGACTTTCCCTTACCTTGGAGGGCTCCATTCTTCTTGAAAAAAGCACTCCCTGGCCAAAGGGGTGGACTTGATGTGCTAAAAAAGTAAACATACATTGTTTCAGAAACTCTTTTGGGACTCAAATCAGCTTAAATAAAACAAAACAAAACATGGCTTTTAAAGCTATCAATTTTGAATCACTCACAAGCTTCTTGGAATTTCAGCCCACTAAAATGGAATTTTCATTTTTATAACAAAGGCTCCTCTGTTAATCAAATTCTTTACAATAGCATTAAACCAACATCCAGTAGACCAACTAATATCAGAGGGAAATCCAGAGGAATCAATATAAAGAGTCCAAGCGTCCAAGGCTCTTCCACAACATCAAACTGTAACTATAACAACAAAAGAATACAAACAGCTCACATAGAACCCAGGAGACAAAATAGCAAGCAAAAGAGTAGACTACAGCAAGAGAGAAGCAGCAAATCTGAAAACCTTGCTCAAGATTTTTATTGGAAGTAAATAACCCAACATTAGATATGATCAACAAGAGAACATATCCAACAGACTTTAATGACTTTCTTTTTGTGACCAGCTCACAAATCAGTTGTCAAAGCAATCCTTGAAAACAAGCAAGTCCAACTTCCTTGATTTCACATTCAGCCACAATCCGAAGAATATTTCTTAGAGGAAGTAATGTAATGTAGTCTCAAGTAGGCATTTGAGAAATCAAAAGCAGAGGCTGAAATAAAAGTAAAAAACGTTGGAACTATTCATAAGGTCAGGCAGCATCTGTGAAGAGAGAAACAGAGTCAATGCTTCATCTCATTGAACTGCCAAAAAGGAGGCTATTATCTTCTTCAGATCATAAGATCTAAAAATTTTGTCTCTTCTCCTCAGTGACACCTGTGAAGCATATAGTCAAACAAAATTGATAACCAGCTGGTTTAGCACCCTGAAAAAACTCAGGTTGTCTTGATACAGCTGATGAAGAGCTACGTGTGTAGGCCAAACAGAAATGCTACCACTGGAACTGTAACATCCTTTAAAGACATTAAGAAGCAATTAAAAGAAAAGATACAACAGCTCAAAAAAAATTGCTCAAAGTCTTTGAGCTCAACGTTATGGACACCAAAATAATTTGATATGTATCTGCAACACTGCACCTGAACAAGTGCCCTACCTCATATATTTGAGATCAAACCAACATAGCAGCCATGCTGTAAGCAAAGGTAGATTGAGATTTATCTGAGGTCTATGATTTCACCAACACTGACAGAGGTCATCTTGCCTTCAATGAAGATACAAGTGCAAGCAGATGCTTCTTCTCATGTCCATCCACCAATAACATGGATCCTTACACTGGCAGGACAACAGCTCTAGAAATGAGCTCTGAGCACTCAAGGCAACCAAAAAGCTAAGCAGCTCCAGACTTTATACAGATCAAACTCTGCAATAATTGGTCATTGTAAACACTGCCGGGGTGGTGCTGAAAGCAGACATGATTGTGATATTTAAGAGGCATTTAGACAGGTACATGAACTTGCAGGGAATAGAGGGATAGAGATCCTGTACAGGCAGCCAGCTGGGTTTAATTTAACTTGACATCATGGTCGACACAGACATTGTGGGTAGAAGGGCCTGTTCCTATGCTGTACCGATCTAGTTTCTATGTTCTACAGTTTCCCTGGATATTTAAAAACGTATGATGACTAGAAACAATTATGTAACCAAAGGCTGAATTATGCAGGCTGTGGTTGAAGTACTAGTCTGGGGTTATTTCTTGGGCTTACACAATCTAGCTGTGATCCAGGATGTGCTGAGTGACTGACTTGGGTGCAGCTCTGCCTCCTGTCAAAAGCTGCTAGGGATTTCCAGGTGTGGAGACTCAACAGTATATACCACCTCTGGACACCTCCCTATTGTTAAGGGTCACCTCTTCACATCTGCCCAAGGTAAATGCAGGTGGGCAGGTAACAGAGGCAGAAACTCCAGGAAATGGAGCCGGTTCCAGCACAATTACACCTAACATTCACTCACAACATAAATGAGCCTGATTCCTTTCTCTCATATGAGAAATCAAGGGAAAAGGCCAAGGTCTGTAGTTAAGGACACCAAGACTGAAGATGGTGCGTGAGAAGACAAGATACAAATTAATTAGGGCAGAAACCCATCTTGCTGGGATTTCCATCTTTTTCCCAGTGTCAGAACCTATGTGTCCAATGCAGGCATTTTGTTACGAGGAATAAATGGCACTGAAAGGAAGTCTCACATAAGAAACAAGATCAGTAGTAGTCCAAGTGACCCCTTGAACTGCTCTGTCATTCAAACATATCATGGTTGATCCAGTCTTGGCCTCAACACCAGTTTCTCACGCTCTCCCCATGTGCCTTGGTCCCCATGTCGTTCAAATATCTGTCAATTCCCATAATGAATATACTCATTGACTTAACCTCCACAGCTCTCTGGGGTAAAGAGGCAATTCCTCCTTATCTTCATTTCAAATTGACAACCCCTTATTATGTAAATACGTTCCCTGGTCATAAATACCCCAATAGGGGAGACAGCCTCTCACCATCTACCCCAATGAAATTTGTGTGTTTCAATAAGATCACAATTCCTAGCTCACAGAAAAATTAAGAGTGTGTTCAAAGAGCCTTAGGTGTAGATTGGCATATTTGAAGCTTCAGGGGCATCACTGCAGACCCATTTTTCTATACTTCAGAAATTAGGTCAGAAAAATTAAAGGAGCATCATAGCAGGAACTGGTCACTTATTGATGATTTAAGCCAACCAAATAAGGGAGAGCACCAACATCATGAGAAATCATGTGAAAGATACAGAGGTTAATTTCAACAAAGATTTCTAGCACCAGCTGCAAAACTGTACTTCCAGCAAGACCCTTGATATTTTACACATTGATACAAGCTTCCTAAAATAATGTCCATTACATTAATTTCCTCAGCTATTCTCAACTTCAAGGAGCTACCAGAGATTACCATTATCTTCAATCACTGAAAACACTGTTTACTTGGAAGAACTTGTAGAAGCTGAAGGATTTGGCATGGACTTATACTGAGTGCTCGGGGACAGAAAAATGAAAAGATTCTTGCTATTAGTTGGAATGAAGTTCTCATACAGAGAACAAGTCAAATCCATAGAACGGCCATCAGTGTGCACGAGGAATACTCAAATAGAAGGTCCTTCAGGAAAATTACTGCTTATAGAGACAAATCCATCCAACAAGACACTCTGGAAAATGTGGAACATACTGAGTAAATGCACATAAGAGAAAACCACTATAAAAGGGACCATAAAGAGCTTTACACAGAAATCCTCCTGACCTTCAATACTTTTGTTGTCTACAGCAAGATTAACTTGATCATAAAACGTTCAGAGTACAATCAAATATGAGACCTAATTCAGAATTTAGTTCTGAGGCTAAAGGCAAAATAAACCAAAGAAATAACAAATCAAAGTTTTGTCACATTTCATGTCAAATTATTGCTTAACCAAATGGGCTTGCTTATGAACCAGGTTCACTGGAGAGACATCAATTTTACATTTCACATGAAATAGTGCTAATGTGGGGAACAATGGAGAAGTAATAGGTGAGTGGGACTAACAGGCTAGCATTTCATAAAGCCAGCATAGATGAAAGAGGCTGAATTGACTCAAAAGGGTAGGCAACCAAAGTCTTTTAGGACCATTTGTGGCGAAGACATTTTTGGCACATTTGCTTTTCTGCTTCTTAAGTCTGTCCATATTATACATACTCCATCATCTAATTTACTTGAAGGACCTAACTTATGGTAGAATACAGTTTCATGGGAGTTTCTTGCCCATGTATCTGTTGTCTATGAGTTCAGAATCAGAATCAAGTTTATTATGACTGACATGTCGTGAAATTTGATGTTTTGCAGCAGCAGTACAGTGCAAGAAATAAAGACATAAAAATCACAAAGCCACAAAATAAATAAATAAATGCTGCGAAAGAGGAATAATGAGGTGGAGAAGAAACTGTTCCTGAAAAGTTGAGTGTGAGTCTTCAGGCTCCTGTACCTCCTCCCCGATGGTAGTAACATGAAGAGGGCAAGTCCTGGATAGTGAGGGTCCTTAATGATGGATGCTGCCTTCTTGAAGCACTGCCTCTTGAAGATGTCCTCAATGGCGGGGAGAGTTGTGCTCGTGACAGAGCTGGCTGAGTCTACAACCCTCTGCAGCCTCCTTCGATCCTGCACATTGGAGCCTCCATACCAGGCGGTGATGCAGCCAATCAGAATGCTGACCACTGTACGTCTGTAGAAATTTGCAAGTCTTTGGTGACATACCAAATTTCCTCAAACGCCTAATGAAGTAGAGTAACTGGCATGCCTCCTTTGTGACTGCATCAATGTGTTGGGCCCAAGATAAATCTGAGATGTTGATGCCCAGGAACTTGAAGCTGCTCACCCTTTCCACTGCAGACCTCTCAATGAGGACTGGTGTGTGTTATCCTGACTTCTCCTTCCTGAAGTCCACAACCAACTCTTTGGTCTTGCTGACGTTGAGTGCGAGGTTGTTGTTGTGACACCACTTCAGCCAGCTGATCTACCTCACCCCTGTACGCCTCCTCATCACCATCTGACATTCTGCCAGCAACAATGGTGTCATCGGTGAATTTATAGATGGCATTTGAGTTGTGCCTAACCACGCAGTCATAAGTGTAGAGAGAGTAGAGTAGTGGGCTAAGTGCGCATCCTTGAGGTGTGCCTGTGCTGATTGTTAGTGAGGAGATGATATATTACTGATCTTCATTGACTGTGGTCTCCCCATAAGGAAGTCAAGGATTCAGTAAACATCAGGAAATTAGTCTGGAGAACAGTGAAAACAGGTACTAAATGAGTTTTGTGTTTATAAGGCACATCAGATTAAGAGTCAAACTTTAGTGTGCAGTTAGTCATAGGGTCATACTGTGTGAAAACAGGCCCTTTAGCCCACTGACTTCATCAGGAAATTAAGTACCCACATACAATAATCCTACTTTATTCTCCCACATTCCCATCAATTCCCCTTAGATTCTACCACTCATCTTGTGTAGACTGTCAATATTCAGTGTGCTGCTGATTTCTGAAAATGGGAACAAATGGCAATATTTGA
>JARFYF010000001.1:139239383-139249521 GCA_030265395.1 Rhina ancylostomus
CAAGCAAAAGATGCATTTCACTGTGTGTTTTGATGTATGTGTGACTAATAAAGAAATCTTATCTTACCTGAATTCACCTATTACCTGCCAGTTTGTGCTCCTCCTCCTCCTCCCCTGCCTTTTTATTCTGGCTTCTGCCCGCTTTCTTTCCAATCCTGATGAAGGGTCTCAAACAAAAATGTCCACTATTTATTTCCCTCCATAGATGCTGCCTGACCTGCTAAGTTCCTCCAGCATTTTGTGTGTAGCTTCTTTATTTGACAAAAATAGACAGATCCGATTTATTATTTCCATTGGAAAACAATACTACTCTATGCCATGAAATTTAAGTAGCTCTAGTTCTAACCTCCTGAATATATTTGGTTTAAAATTAATTAATAGTCCTCTTAAATGATTGAAATTTATGTCAGTGAAATTTGTTGCATTAGAGCCATCACTCAATCTCAAGTTACTGGGACTGCAGGCTGCTATCAGGCTGGGGCCTCTGATCTTAGTTACTCTCACACTGTTGATTGACAGTTCTAAGAAAAACAAACATAAACTTTCCATTTCTCAGTCATGGTAATAAAAATGGGGATGAGGTTACTGGGAAAAGTATAAACTATAACTGAAAGATAGTAAGGGAAATCAGCAAGCTTCTATTCCAAACTTAGCATTTCACCCCAAATTTTCAGCGTTACTTCAGCCATAATGAGAGCTTTCACACTGCAACTTTAGTGGTATACAGCCCTTGGATTATGTATGGGCTTCATTCCTGAGAACTGTACTTAGTCTGATTTCTCTATGTCAGAAATGTCTGTTTTCTGTATCTACCCATATCATATCACTCTACATACACTTTGCTGCAATTCTTTCATTTCATTAAATAATCACCCTAACACTACTCACAATTAAACTAATGGAGTATGTACTGTATCTAATCATTAATGAATACCACAAAACATTTTATCATTACCAGCTTGAAAAATGCTTTAAAAAATGTATGGGAGATTTTGCATAAAGTTGGATTTCTGTAAGTAAAGTCATTTGTAATACAGGGAGCCCCTGTATTTACATCTCTTTGTTTTGCCCAGAATAACAGAATTTCAGAAAAGTTAATTTCTGTGTGGAGTGTGCATATTCTTCATGTGACTACTTGGGATTCCTCTGGGTGCTCCAGTTCCCTCCTACATCTCATAAATATGCAAATTAGTAAGTTAACTGGTCATGTAAATTACTCCTAATGTGTCAATGAGTGGTAGAATCTCAGGCTGGGAGAGTGGGTGGGAGTTGATAGAAACTTGGGGAGAATAAAATAGGATTAGAGGTAGGCTTAGTGTAAAAAATGGGTGCTTGATGGTTGGTACAGACTCATTGGGGTGAAAGACCCAGTTCCACACTTAACTCTCTATGACTCTCTAACAATGCAAAAGTGGATCTCAAGCAGTTTCTCTCAATATTCTTCCACTTCTAACCTTATCACCCTCTCAAGGCTCCGTCACTACTTTAATACCTCCCTTTACAATCGATATCTCTGCAGATATGAATGAGGAGCTACCATCTGAGAACTTAAAGCTGTATCTTACTGCACCATGAAACAACAGACCACTTTGACTTGAATCCTCGAAGAGCCAAAAAATGAATTGATCACAAACTGATGTAACCATTAATATACCAACATCATGAAAGGAATGGAACTGGTTAATAACTTAAGCTAAAACGACTGATGTCTAAGCTAAAAAATGAATAATGCACAAGACCCAAGCTCAAAGGTTTGGTACAGATTCCATCACGAAAATTGAACCTATTTTCAGTCCCAGGCAAAGATCACCAAACACCCAACAAGAAATTCAGAAACTCTCTTGATAAATTGGTACTTGGAGTGAAAACAGAAGATTTTAAAAGGTCAATGGAACTATATATCATAGAACAGTACAGCACAGGAACAGGTCCTTCGGCCTATGATGTCCGTGCTAAGCATGATGCCAAATTAAACTAATCCCTTCTGTAGGCATATGATTCTCTGCATATTCATGATTTTCTACATATTCATGTGTCTATCTAAAAGCCTCTTGAACACCACTATCATATCTGCTCTACCACCATCCATGGCAGTGCGTTTCAGGCACCTACCACTCACTGTGTAAAAAACTTGCCCCGCACATCTCCTTTAGACTTTCCCCCTCTCCCCTTAAAGCAAAGCCCTCTTGTATTCAGCATTTCTACCCTAGGGAAAGATTCTGGCTGGCTACCCTGTCTATGCCTATCGTGATTTTATAAACTTCTATCAGATCTTCCCTCAGCCTCCGACACACGAGATCAACCTTCAGGAAGGCAATTACCATCTTAATTCACAACTCTGAGCTGTCTTTGAGACAAATGTTTCCCAACAACAAAGGCAGCAGAAGTTTGACAAGTCCAACCAGGCTGCAAGTGTATATACCATTTCATTTGTTTATAAGAATGTAATGGATAAATCCTGACAGTAAACTGACAATAAACCCCATTCACTATCCAGCAAAAGCACAATCTGAAGCAGAGTGAAATGAAGCACATTTCAAAACACATAAATATTTTTAAAAAGATCATGGTATATTAAAAATAGCGCAAAGGAGAATTAATCTTGCAGTGGATTAATAAATTATCATGACAATGATGCCCAATTTACAGCCACATTCAATAGTTTATGAAAAATATCAATATCAAAATCTACCAATCCAATTTAAAATGATAGCAAAAAAAATTACACCCCAATAGATTAAAATCAGAGGGAGTTCTTTTATGTTCCTACTCTAAAGAAAAGAGGATTTTCACCAACTTTTTAAATATATAACACTCCGACAAAGGGCGCAATCAACTGGCATCACTGTGAACAACATCTCTTCAAAAACAGGGCAGAGGAATTATGCTAAATCTATACAGAACTTCCATTAGACTGCATACAGAGCATTGACTGGATGTGGAATACTTGCACGATTCTAGTCTCTGTGTTAAAAGGTGCAGAAATATTGAAGAAATCCAAAAGAGGTTTACAGTGAACTGAGAGAGTATAACTTTCAGTCAGAATTGAACCAGCTGCATTCTAAACTAGGGAAAAAACTAGAACTGATAGATTATGAAGCTGATTATATTGTTAGAGGAGGTAGTCCTCAAAGAGGAAATAAATCTCATAAGGAATTTGGGAAACTTTTTGTTATGAGCAAGGAGAATGTGAAACATGCTACCACATGGAACAGTTGAACCCCTTATCAGAAGATCTCTATCAGCTTCATGGGATGTTGGTGTCACTGGCTTAGACAGTATTTAGTGCCCATTTCTAATTGGAGTTAAGAGTCGACCGCATCGTTATGGATTTGCAGTCAACGCCTTGAAGGATGACAGGTTTCCTTCATGAAGGACAGTTTAATTTTAACGGCATTCCAGTAAGTTCACGATCACCATTATTGATACAAGCTTTTTATTCTAGACTTGAACTACTTTAATTTTAAATTCCCCAAGCCATTGTGGTGGAATTTGGGCTGAGATCAATAGTTCAGCATCTGAATACCAGTCCATTAATATACCCACTTTGCTACTGTTTCCACTAAATTACTGAGGGAGAGAGGAATAGAAGGCTTTGCTGATAGGTTTACATGAAGAAGGACTGAAAAGAGGCTCATGTGGAACATAAAAGTCAGCATTGACTCCATACTAGAACTTTACAGTACTGCAAATAGTCAATTGCGGGGACTGACATCAACTCCAAAATACTATGTAATCAGACAGCATATCCAGAAATGCCTAACCCTTTCTCTGCCTTCACTCACAGCCAATAGTATTCTCTCACGGCATCTTCTCTCAGATCTCTGGATCATCTCCACAGCCAAGATCGCATTCTCAGTAGCTTCACTGGGTTGCCTCTGCAATTATGTCTCAGCAAAGAGCCCAAGGAGCTGGGAGACTTGGCTCTGGTGAGCTTTATTACATCAGCAGTTGCTAGTCCATGAACAACATCAAAAGATGGAAAAATGTGTGCTGGCAAAGGCAGAAGTAGAAAAGATTGGCCTGTATGCTCCTGCAATGGAGGTGAAGTCACAAAACAGTTTTGGTTCACTCTGCTACATTAGACTCTCCACCCCAATTCACTTTAGAAATGTTGTTATTCAATAAATTAAATGCAGTGAGATGTCTGAGTACACTAAACAAGAATTGTGGGAATACTTCACAACCAAGTGTGTAGAATATATATCCAGCAATGGAAAAATAAGTTGAAACCAAAATAGAGCTTACTGCTCAAAATCATATAAATTGATTTATTTTTAATTAAAATAGTCTAAGTTTATACAGCCATGATTAAAATTACAATTGCATAGCTATGGTTTACTACATGAAGCATTCTATCCTTCTGGCCTCTTGTTTTACATTTATTTCTCACGGTCTCTCTGTGTCACAAGTTAAACCCTACTTGGAACAACATGTGGAAGAAAGTGGCCACTGCCCACAATCACCAGGTTCATTAGTTAGCTGACAATGATACACAAGTGTAATTTCCCTCATCCCTTCCACTACAGCCTGCAGGAGAGGATCTGGTCTTTGTTGTCACTCTCTTAAAATGCAAGAGAATGGCTGGGACCAAGCACTAAAAATAAAGACAACTATTGGCATTAATCCAGCCTACTGGATTACTTTAAAGCAATAATTGAGAATTGAAGCTAAAACTGTCAAATATTATTTTTTTAATCCAAACAAGACCAGCAAATGCAGTAATTATGGCACTGAAAACTATAGCTGGCGACCATGAATTTTAGTTTATGATTTTCATTTGTAACTGATGTTCACAGCATACTGCTCAACTTAAGGACTAAGTAAGTAAAACGATTAAGTAATGAGGAAGAGGAGGGAACCTTGTAAGAATGTTGGTTCTTTTAGCATACAATATTGCTAATCCCATTAGTTATGTACCCCTGATAAAAAAATTAGAATACTTACAGTTCATGCCATTGAGAGACAATAAAGAATTAAAATTATCAACACTAACTAGATAAAGAGACTTAACAAATGACCTTTATTTTTTGTTAATTTTTAGCAGCACATTTATAAGGATGTACATGGAAGATATTTTATTACTCATAATACAAACTTAATGGCACTACAACAGTCAACTCTGCACCTTGATAATCCAATAAATTTATCTTTCCTGATCTGGAGAACAGAAGTTTACTCTGAAAATTAACAATATTTACTTGTGCAAACTTACAGATCTGTAAACAAGCCTTTCAAGGTATAAACTTTAGCAGATTGTAGAGATCATGGACATATATCTGGTTTTATGTCCTTGAACATGCTGGAATTGAAGAAATGAAGGCCACTTCCAACAGTGAAACATGATTTTAAATCAACTGTATGGACAAGATTGCATATTTAGAAGTGAGATCAGTTGTAACAAAATAACTTGATATTTGTTGTCCTTTAGGACGTGGCTGTAAAACTGCCCCTCCTCTGCCACAGTCCCCCTTCTCTCCCCTACTTTCTACCCGATCTACTTCATGACTGAATTAAATTCCATTTATCTCATTAGATCTGAGAGAAACTGTTTGCAGTAGAAAATTTTATTTCCATTGTATTGAAGCTCCTAGCATTCCAAAAGATTTGAAAATTTTCCATTATTGTGGTAGATGTGGTGACTGATCTGTGTGAGAAAATAGCTCAGAAGGGAAGATTAAAAATTCCATTGCTTTATAGAACCATTAAAAAATCTCCAATGTCAAAAGCAATACACTACAAGGACCTTTACTGTTTAATGCTAAGGGTTTGACTAAACATACATCACAGGGACTCTGATTTTACAAGCTATTTTTCCCTCCTCTAGATTACTCTGTCGCTTCACTGAGTCCCATTTTGTTTTAATCTTCCAGAGCTAGCTGACCTCAAGTTGTCATCTCAGATGAAGCACGCTTCCATGGATATTTACGAAGATGGGGCGGGGGTGGAGGAAATGGTCTGGGGATGGGGGGGGTGAATAACAGGTACAAAGCATACACATACTTAAAAAAAGGCTGAGAGCCAGTTCAAGTCATATGGAGAAAATGTCGTCAAGGCAACCGTGTATTTCCAAATGCTAACGGCCTGTCCATTTGCCAGGCAACAAAACAGAACTCGTGATGCAACTGCACCTGTCTCAGCTATGTGTTGCCATAGCAACTTCCAGCTTCCATGGTTACCATAACGCTAATCACCTAGCAAGGCAGATGTACAGCAGTCTCCTTCTAAGCCCAGCTGTTCATTCAAATCTCTACTTTGATGATTGACGGTCTAAGCATGTGATGGAATGTGCTTTAACCCAGTAACAAGACAGTACATTCTCCCCTCACCCTGCTGCAAAACAGCTGCTGGCTGAAACCAGATATCACTGCAGGGAGCTTCAACTTCTGATTTCTTACTTGCACAATGATAGGCATGAACAAATATTTCACGTCCCCACCCTCCCACTCCAGTCCTCAAGCAATGCAAGTCAGATTCACCCCCCCCCCCCATTAATGAGCACCTGAGTAAATGCAATACCACACTCACATGCTTACCTGTGATATCCCCTTGGGGAAGTGGGAGGTGTGTTAAAAACATGAGAGTAAGGATGATAGGGCGTCTTTTTCAATGCCTGAATAAGGTTTTGTCTGTATTCTGGATCTATACACCACAAGGAGCCCTTCCCAATACTCTGTAGGAAGAAAGAAAACAAAGGTCATATATAGCAGGTTTCAAAAGTTAATACGCCTCAGCAATAATTTATTTTCCAGTAAGCAAAAGCTCGGTGTTTTAAAAAAAACACAGACTTTGGTGAAGAGAAAGCACTTCTGCATATTTACAATTTCCAGGTGTGTACACCAGGAGGTTGTCCTTGGACAAACTGGTAAAATCCATGTCAACGTCATTGTTGACCAGAGACACAAGAGACTGCTGGTGCTGGAACCTGGAGCAAACAACAAACTGCTGGAAGAACTCAGCAGGTTGAGCAGCATCTGTGGACCGAAGGGATGGTTGGAGTTTCGGCAGGGTCTTGACCACAACCATCGACCATCCCTTTGCCTCTACAGACTCTGCTTGACCCACTGAGTTCCTCCAGCAATTTGCCTTTTGCTCAATGTAATTGTTCTTTACACACACAGCAGCTCACACTGATATCTCTGTAACAATGGGTTTATGCCAACATTCAATATTTGTTTAGGTTAAACGGACTGCACACCAGGCTTTCTGTGCAAGGTTAATGCCAATGGATAACAGAAAATTCCTGTGCTCTTCCAAGTACAGTTGTTCTACATGAAGCACAGTTGGCATAATTTGTCCTCACACATCCACTGTGAAAGCAATGGGCTCATCTCAGCAGCTGCATTCTCTGTCCTTTTAAGTTACACCACTGGCTGGCAAAATGGGTGTACTCTGTTACTATACATTATATTGCTGTAGTTCCTAAACACCCTTTATTGTTTACCCAAAGGTGACAAATTTAATTTATTTATTTTACACTAAAGAGTTAAAGCCCTATATCAAAAAAATCATTTTCATTTAAATTTTGTTTTAATTCACTATTCAGGATATGGACATTTTGCTGTCAAAATGCTCTTGAGAAAGTGATGGTGAGCCAAACTTATTGAACTGTTGTGGTCCTGTCCTTGGAATCACAGAGTTGTACAGCACAAAAACAATCCCTTTGGCTCACTACATCCATGCTATTCTTTTTGCCCATCTGATCGTATTAGGTCCATTGCCTTCAAAGGAGTCCCTCACTCCTGCACCAGATCTTTAGCCACACATTCATCTGTCCTATCCTCCTATTTTTATCCTCATTAGCACATGGCACAAGAAGCAATCCTGAGATTATGACCCTGGAGATCCTGCTTTTTAACCATCTCTGTAGCAGTTAGCATAATGCTATTACAGTGCCAGCGACCCGGGTTTCAATTCCGGCCACTGTCTGTAAGGAGTTTGTACATTCTCCCCGTGTGTCTGCGTGAGTTTCCTCTGGGTGCTCCGGTTTCCTCCCACATTCCAAAGACGTACGGGTTAGGAAGTTGTGGGCGTGCTATGTTGGCGCCGGAAGCGTGGTCACACTTGTGGGCTGCCCCCAGAACACTCTATGCGAAAAAGGTGTATTTCACATGTGTTTTGACGTAGATGTAACTAATAAAGATATCTTATCTTACATAAATCCCTAAACTCACTTTGCAGGACCTCATCCCTCTTTCTAGCTATGTCATTAGTAACAATGAGTACTCCTAATTCTGGCTGTTCTCCCTCCCTGATCAGAATGTTCTACCTGGTTCAAGACATCCCTAACCTTGGCATCAGGGAAGCAACATACCATTCTGGCACTCTCAGTCACAGAAACACCTGCCTGTTTCCCTCACAATTGAATCCCACACCTCCCCCCCCCAACTACTGCTCCGCTAGAATTTTCCCTCCCCTGCTATACATCACAGCCAACCATGGTGCCACAAACCCATCTGCTGTTGCTTTCCTGTGAGAGGCCATTCCCCCTCTCCCCAACTGTATACAAAATGATATACCTGTTTGACAGGGGAATGACCACAGAGAACCCCTGTACTACTGACCTACACTTCCTGGTGGTCACTTGTGAATGTCACCTACCACTTAATGCCCATGCCTGAATGTTGTTTAAGTCATGCTGCAAACAAATATGGACAATTACATCTGCTGAGGAGCTGTGGATGGAATTTAACATTATGCAATCAATGAACATTACGACTTTCATTATGACGAAAGGAAGGTCATGATTGGACCAAGTACAGTGCCGGGAGGAACTTCCACTAAAGAATTAAAAGTGTCCAGTAGCAAAAAAGTCATAATGCACAAAGATAAAAGTCACGTGTTGCAAAACTAGTCTGACCAACCTTTTGCAATAAATATATTGCACAACACAATATGTGAATTGTTTTATTTTACACAATGGATTATTTTGTTTTACAAAACTTTGATATTGATGGTGGCACCATCTAACAGCAGTCATAGTGCAATATTGGGAAATACCTTAACAAGCAGCATGGAATCCAACTGTGAGGGGGACATTTCGCTGGCAAAAATATAGAGCATAAATGGTGGAAAAAACAGTAATTGCTTTTGACTGCTGGTAAACACAGTAATCAGCCAAGCTTCTATATGCCAGTAATGTGGTTTTGATAAGTAGGAAGGAGTCTGGCAAGGAAATTTCAGTGATTAAGTGATTGAAGGTGGGGCTAAGGGAGAAGAATAACCAACAAACCAGTGTAGGTAAAGGGAAAGATGCTGGACTCAAGTAATGAACAGCATGTTAAGTGGGTTATAATGTCATTGGAATTCCAAGATTAAATCCATGCAATTAGCACTCTTTGTGCATGGGTATCTCAACTAGTATAGGCTATTAACATTGCACTATGTAGCCAAATGCCTTATTTCTGCAATGCAACATTGCAATCGGATAATAATTAATATATATCTTACTTCAGACATTCAGACATTCAAACAAGGTCATTCTTGCTTCAAAATTAATTTACCATGCAAATTGCTTTGAAGCATTTCAACTTGGTTAAAACACAACAAAATGAATAAATTTATATTTGAACTGTACAGCCATATGATCATTCAGTTATACAATTTTGGAATTAGTTTGCAAAGCGGAAGTGTCACGACTTTCAATTTCCAGAGTCAGCAAGATGCCATCTTGTCTTTGCTAATCCCTGCAGCTGACGAACTATTTTTGCACACAGTATCTCTCAGCATTTGAGGAAAACTACTGAAGGTCCCTTCTTGATCACTATTTAATGATCCCTGCTACAAATTGTACTAGGCAAACATTAGCTATCAATATCAAGCTTTGAGCATTATTGGACAATAACTGGCATCCACTTAACCTGCAGAATCAGTCAATACTCTCAAGAGAGAAAGGCAGATAGAGGAAATGAAAGTAAACAAATATTAACTAAATAAAGATGATTATAATTAGCTCTGTGATATAGCAACTCCTTGCCTGCTGGATGGCCCAAGAATGATAGCAAAAATCTTGTAGTCACAATCCATAACTTTTTCTGCTTGTACCCAAATAGATTCAGTCCTACTGATGGAAAGTGTTGCATAACATCCATTAAATGTAGTCCTCCTGTCGTAACAATAGTCCCACTGAGGATTTATA
>JARFYF010000001.1:139249621-139259634 GCA_030265395.1 Rhina ancylostomus
AATTCCGGCCGCTGTCTGTAAGGAGTTTGTACGTTCTCCCCGTGTCTGCGTGGGTTTCCTCTGGGTGCTCTGGTTTCTTCCCACATTCCAAAGACGTACGGGTTAGGAAGTTGTGGGCGTGCTATGTTGGCGCCGGAAGTGTGGTGATACTTGCAGGCTGCCCCCAGAACACTATGCAAAAAGATGTATTTCACTGTGTGTTTCGATGTATATGTGACTAATAAAAGAAATCTTATCTTAGATGTTCAGTAACTCTCTCTAGAGCCCATGCCAAAGTTTATCCCTCAAGAAACAACTGGAAAGAGATAGAGAAGAAAAATAACTACAGATGCTGGAAATCCGAAATAAAATCAGAAAATAAATACTTAGCAGAGCAGGCTATATCTATAGAGAGGGAAGCAGGGTTGATCTTTCATGTCAATAACCCTTCATTCGAATATTGATCATCAGGTCATCAACCCGCAATGTTAACTCTTATTTTCTTTCCACAGATGCTACCTGACCTATTGAGTTTTTGCAGCATTTTCAGCTTATGTAAGTAGAAATTTGGTTATAACTACTCTACTGTACGCAAACTAGTTGCCACAACTTCAGCATTAAAACACCTCCACTATGCCCCAGATTGGAGTAGTCAAACACTTTTTAGACCTGAAATCATATGAAACAGTAAATTTAACTTCAATTTAACATCACATAAAACTACAGGTGCTGCTAATCTGAAATAAAAGAATGCTAGAAATACTGAACAGATCAGGCAGCGTCTATGGAGAGAGAAACAGAGTAAAAGCTTCAGGTCTAAGATCTTGCATTATAACCTTACAGCAAATATAACTTTGTCTTTTCATTTTAAACACAATGAATAGCTCAGTAGAGAATATTTGTACAAAGCATTATGGATTTTTAAAAAAATTGCCTTAAATTCAACTGCTGTAATTGGGCAGGTTTCCAGTGAAAGCTTTAAATCTGATGTAAAACTAATCTGCCAGTTAGCAAAACAAACCTATATTGGTAAAGGAAAAAGATAAAATTCTGGAAACATTCCCATCAGTTAAAATCAATAGATCCTAATGAAAGGACTTTATCCAAATACATTAACCAATACATAAATGTATTTGGATGAAGTCCTTTCATTAGGATCCATAACTGCACCAAAATATTCTATGATCACCTCAGATGGTGCTGGACCTACTGGATTTTGTATATTTTTCATACTTCCAGCCAATTCTCAGTAGCTCTTTTACATATGAAACAAGGTCAATGTGTATAGTTTACAGCACATTACGACACAGGAGGCCATTTAGCCCTTTGAGTCCAAGTCAGCTTTCAGCAGACCAATCCCATCAGTCCCATTCCCTCTCATTTTCAGCAGCCCTGCAACTACTTCATTGTGCTCATCAACTCCTGGTCACTTTTATAAGTGATCTAAGCATGTTTTATTTGCCTGGACCACCCCCTAGATAACCATAAGATAGCAAAGAAATACAAATCATTTGACACCTGACTGGATAGAGTGCTGTCAATGTGCCCTCACTGAGCTTCCCTAACCTGTTCATGTAAAACTTAAGTGTACTTACAAGCTCTCCACAGAGAATTATGTACATTGGGGGTACAGGTTAAGAATCTGGCAATCCATTGCTGATCATACTTGGAATCATCCCCATCATCTAATCTCATGGTTAACATAAACATGTAATTTCTTTGGTATTTTATCTTCAATTTCCCCGTCAGCTATGACTTGAGATTTTGATTACAAATTTTTTCATAGGCAGCATTTCAAAATTAGATATTTTGATGTTTTGCTTTAAAACAAAATAAACCCATGTTGATTCACTTTACAAGAAAGCTTTTAAGCTGCAGACAATAAAGGTGCATATGTAAAGCCAATAAGCCCATTTGAGAAATGCCCCAGCTTTGAATGGGGGCATAATTGCTCCTGGGTTCCTCATTAATGTACATAAGGCTTTTCAATAGTCACAACTATGTGATCAAACTTGTAAAATATACGGCAGCAGAAGCTGGGCAAAGAGATCTGAACAATGCACAATCGCTCACTTTGAAAAGTTTCTCAACATTGCAGTTTCTTCTGAAGAAACACAGTGCAACATAGATGAAATTGTGATTTCAGTGAAATAAAGGTGTAATGTACTTATCACAACTGAATCTGAGAACTAATTAAACATTTGGAGATTTTGTCTTTCTAAAGTTAAGCAGTGGTTGCAGATGATACTTAGGGCCAGAGAGCACCATGTAAAACAAATCCAGTGATGAATTCTAGAGAAATTTAAAGCAATAAAGTATGGACATTAAAGCACATTGGCTTAAATACAATATTACCCCCAGCATACCAACATCAGTATGAAAAGACTGGTGGCAAAACAAGATCGAGGTTGATTAGAATGTAATCAAAAGTGGTAAAAACAGGCCTAAAAAAACAAATACAATTAACAAGTATTAAATTTTTCTTTTTCTCTAACAAGGTTTATTGGCACGATGACTTGTTGTGCCACCCAGGGTGCTTAGATACATGTCATTAAGCAGCAGATTGCAAATACAATTAAAGCAATAATTTTAAACTTGTTACTACAAACTTAAGGTATAAATCATTTATAGACACCATTCACATGGCATCGCAATATACAGCATTATGCCAATCATTTCCTTCACTTCAAAATGGAAATAACTAACCAGTTATCCATTTCCCATGCACAGCAGGGTTAAGGCAAGAGGTACAACAGCCAATTTAAATTTCCAGATGCATTTTTAACAGTGGAAAAATCAATAATGTTTAAGGCCACTTTCTTAATGATTTACCAGTATATGACATGACAGCTGGCATGCTGCTCCAGCAGTTCATCCAACCCCAAAAGTCAATAGTGTTTTCAATCATCGGAAAAAAAATGTGGATTATACATCTGTTTCCATAGTAACTTGCAATCGTTCTAAGTATAAAGATGCACTTCTAATCTCAGCAAACAGTTATCAAACTCTAAAGGTGTCTTCTGCACATTCCATTACCCAATATCCTTAATCACATTAACTACTTTGCCAAGTGTATTAGGTTTATTAAAATTCTTTCAAAAGAATTAAAGTGTCCTCACTGATACAAGCATACAGTTTAGATTCAGGCTACAGTCAACCTCTTATTGAAATCTAAACCTGTTCAATACATAGAATTTACAGCACAGAAACAAGCCATTCAGCTCACTAGGTTTACACAAATATTAACACACAACACAAGCCATGATCTTATCCAATCAACATAGCCATTTATTCCTTTCTCCTTTGTATGCTTATCCACTTCTGCTTAAATGCACCTCCTCTGTTCAGCTCAACCAGCACATGAAAGTAGATGCTGCATTTTAACTCACCATTCTTTGTAAAACAAAAACAGATTTTCGCTCAATTCCTGATTAGATTTTCAATCATAGAGCTGTACAGCACAGAAACAGGTCCTGTCAGCACATTGTATCTAGGGTCTTCTATGTTTTTAGTGTGTTCTGAATACCAGCTATGGTGGTCATTCTCATGGGAGAGTGGAAAGCGCTGCCAGGGAGGCAGGTGGAAGCAGATAAGATATTGATGTTTAAGAGGCATTTGGACAAGCACATGAATGTGCAGGGAATGGAGGGTATGAATCATGTGAAGGCAGATGGAATTAGCTTAATTTGGCATTGTGGTGGGACAAACATTGTGGGACAAAGGGCCCGTTCCTGTGTTACGCTGCTCTATATCCATGCCAACCATCGTACCTATCTAGATTAATCCCATTTACCAGCACTTGGTCTGTAGCCCTGGTGATTCAAGCGTTGATCTAGATGCTTCTTAAATGTTGTGCAAGTCTGTGCCTCTACCACCCACTCAGACGGTACATACCGGATACCACTCACCCTCTGGGTGAAAAAGGTATTCCTCAGTTCCCCTCTAAACCTCCTACCCCTCACCATAAAACTATATCCTCTAGTTTCAGACATATTCCAGTTGACATATAGCACAGAAACGGTCCATCTTGCATAATCAGCCCTTGCTGGTTTTAATACTCCACAAACCTCCTCCCATTTTTCATCCAAATCTAAAAGCATTACCCTCGATTCCTTTCTCTTTTGTGTGTGTGTCCAGTCTTCCCTTAAATGCACCTGTTCCATCTATTTCAAGCGTCCCATGCGGTACTAAATTCCACATTCTCACTCCTTTTGAGGTAAAGGTATTTATCCCAAATGCTCTGGTGACCATCTTATATTGATAACTTCTTGTTATGCTCTTCCCCACGTGAAAAATTCCACTCTACCAAAATGTTTCATCATTTTCAGATCTATCCTCAAGACCATCACCCACTTTTTTTCAACTGTGAATTAGTACACTTCACTCCCATTCTACTTACTGTCTGAAGACAGCCAGCAATTCATTCTTCTATTTCTGCCCCAACATCATGTTTTCTGACCTTAGTCATTGTATAATGGGGTAGCTTACCCAAGTCTTTTGAAAATCTAGACAGATTACAACGACTGCATTACCATTGCGCCTGCTCTATAATCTCTTAAAAAATATTCAGGACAATTGATAAAGTAACATTTTTTACTTTTATAATCCATGCTTTGCTATGTAATATTAGGCTCTTCATTTACACAAATTCTTTTATTCTCTCAAGTGGGAATTCCTTTACTTTTCCTACTAACAAATTTAAGCTGACTCATTCGTAATTCCTTGAACATGCTCAAACCTCCTTTTTAAATATAGGTATTAAATTACTATCCACTAGTTCTTTGGCACTTCACCTCTTTCTAAAGAATTAAATATGTACAGCAATTCCTTTGCTATCTCTTCCCTAGCATCCCTAAATGAGTACATGTAATCTAATTAGACTGGGAGTGGTTTTATCCTCTGAGTTTGGTTAGTTTAGTTAATATATCCCTTGCTTTTTTTCCCCCACAAATACATTCATTTATTGCTCACCAACCAACGTCACGTCCACCTGATCTATCCCCGGGTAAATACTTAAACCAAGTAATGATTTAATATTCCGCCATCTCCCTCTCATTACCTGAGATATAGTCCTCTCTTTCCCTTACTGGCCTTATTCCTTATCCATATCTCCTTTTTTATTAATGCAACTGCAAAAGGTTTTACTATTTTGTTTTATCTTCATTGATAATTTATTTCCATAGTTACTCTCTTCATTCCTAATTCTTTTATGATCTCTTCTAATCCTTTCATTTTCTCCCTTATCGTGCATTCCTCTACTCTTTATGCATTCAATGTAACCATCTTTTCTCATTTTCAACTGCTCCCTTATAAATTCACTAATCCATGGCTTCTCAGAACTGGTTTGTTATTTTCTTTCAGTGAAATACATTTTTCCTGCACTCTGTTGAACACCATTTTAAATGTTCCCCACTGTTGTTCTATGTTACTGTTTGCCAACAGTACTGTTCATTTCATCTTCCCAATTTCTAATCTCAACCCCTCAAAATCAGCTTTTCTCTAATCCATTAAACTCCCTTGATTTGCTCTGGACACTGTGCGCTGCTGTACAGACAGTTTAACTCAATCCTTAATTGGAGTTTCTCTCTCTTTATGGTTAACCATCTTTTTGACCCATTCTATAACAATTTGCTTCTTTGCTTCAATGCCTTCCCTTAATACTCCATTTCTCCTCTTGGTTTACATTTCAGTGACTTACATTTTTGTAGATCATTCCCCTCATCTGCTTAAATTAACTCCTCTGCTTTGAAATATTATTCTTCTACAAATATGTCCTTTGCTTTATTATTTTCAGTAGTTTTGTTAATCTATGTTGCTCTTTAAGATTTGTGAAATGATACATCTATATCCTTTTTTGTTTTGCTAGGAGCACATGGTCAGCATCACTTTTCTGCATGAACCCCAATGCACTTAATATGCAAAAATCTATTGCTTGTGGCATTGAATATGCTGAACAACTGAGTCACTACAGTCATTTTGGGTAGAGAATCCCAAAAATAAACAATTCACAGTTAGAAATTTGTTTCCATTATCAGCCCCAAATTACCCATTCCTTATTTTGAGGCTGACCATTGCTTCTAGACACTCCAGCCAGGGGAAACATCATTCCAACATCTATTCTGTCAAGCCTGTAAGAATCTTATGTTTCAATGAGATCACCTCTCATGTTTCTGCCCCTCCTTATAGGACAATCTCATAATCAGTTTGGTGAACATCTTTGAATCTGTTGCAAGTATGTTGTTCCTTCAGTAGGGAGACCAGACGCATATATATTTCAGATGCAGGACTGCTGGGTTCCTATATATATATATATATATATATATATATATATGCAGTAAGATGTCTATGTTTGCACTCAAGTCCACTTGAAATAAAGGCCAACATAACATTTGCCTTCCTAATGCTTGCTGAACCTTCATGTTAGCTTTCAGAGATTCATACATTAATACCATTCAATCTCTCACTGTTTAAAAATATTGCCACCATTCCAATTTCTTTCGATCAAAGTTGTTGACCACACATTTTGTGAATTAACCAGTGATAAGCCATCACCTTGGTCACCTCTAAATCATGGACCTGTCTACATCAATGATGCTGAGGTTGAGAGGGTTGGGAGCTTCAAGTTCCTAGGAGGGAACATCACCAGTGGCCTGCCCTGGTCCAATAGCCTGTCCTGGTCCAATCTCAGCCACCAAATTTTATCAATGCACCATAGAAAGCATCCTATCTGGATACATCACAGCTTGGTATGTCAACTGCTCTACCCAGGACCACAAAAAAAACTGCAGAGAGTTGTGGACACAGCCCAGCATGTCATGGAAACCAGCCTCCCCTCCATGGTCTCTGTCTTTACCTCTCACTGCCTTGGTGAAGCAGCCAGCATAACGGAACACCCCACCCACCTGGGTCATTTTCTCTTCTCTCCTCTCCCATCAGGCAGAAGATACAGGAGCCTGAGGGCACATGCCACCAGGCTTAAGGACAGTTTCTACCCCACTATGATAAGACTATTGAATGGTTCCCTTGTACAATGAGATGGACTCCTGACCTCACAATCTAACCTTGGTGTGACCTTGCACCTTATTGTCTACCTGCACTGCACTTCCTCTGTAGCTGTGACACTTTACTCTGTACTGTTATTGTTTTTACCTGTACTACCTCAATGCACTGTGTACTACCTCAGTGTAACTGCACTATATAATGAATTGACCTGTACGATTGGTATGTAAAACAAGTTTTTCCACTGTACCTCAGTACAAGTGACAATAATAAACCAATACTAATACCTCCATTGCCTTACTTGATCTGTTGTGGAACCCTCACGTGTGTTTTCCCTCCTTATGATTTTGAGTACTTCCACAAACTCTTGGTCAGTTGTGCATCCTCCACTCTCCATATTGAATCATAGAACAGTACAGCACAATACATATTTGTTGAAAACCACTGTCAGCTATCTCACTCTCCATACATGTATTCAAAACCACTGTCAGCTATCTCACATGTATCAAGCCGAGTTCACTCCTAAACCCCATGCCTACTGGCCTACATTAGTAATATGCCTGTGATGCTGCTGCAAATAAGTTTTTTGTTGCACCTGTGCATACACGTACTTGTGTATATGACAATAAACTCAACTTTGACTTTTAATTGGTTAAGCAATGCCTTAATTTTGGGTGGCACAACACAGTGGGCCGAAGGGCCTGTATTGTGCTGTATTGTTCTATGGTTCTATGGTTAATTTTAAAATTGTCATGACTGAACTTGCTCCTTCCCATCTTTAAAATCTCATCCAAACCTACAACTCACACAACGCTTCGCCAATATTGGCCTCCTGTGTTTCAATCGTGCTTTCATAAAATGCAAGGAAATAGGAGCAGGAGTAGGTGACTCTGCCCCACAAGTCTGTCTCACCATTCAATGTGATCATGGCTAATCTGCCCATCTCCACTTCTGTGCCAATTCCCCATAGCCCTCAATTTCATAATCTTTCAGGAATCTACTTCTTCTTTAAATATCCCCAACGATCTAGTCCCCACAACCCACTTAGATAGAGAATTCCTCAGATTTACCATGCTCTGAGAGAATTTCCAGTGCACCTCGGTGTTAAATGACTGCCCCCTAATCCTGTAACCATTTCTTCTCATTCAATATTCTCCCACCAGCAGAAACATCTCAACATCCACCCTGTCACATCCCCTCAGAATCTTATATGTTTCACCCCTCAGACTTCCACCCTCCAACGAATACAGATCTAATTTCTTTAGCAGTTTGTGATAATGATAATCCTCTCATCCCTGGAGTTAGCTTGATGAGTCTCTTCAAGAGCACTCAGATCATCCTTTGCAAGTTTCTCATCAAACCTCTCTATTTATCATGGCAGGCCCATACTTCCTTCTAAACTAGTATCTCATATAGGTCATTACAGGACCGAAAGTAATTTAAATTTCTCTGGTTGGATAAATTTCTTGCCCATACATTCCTATAAGTATTTTACCAGTATGATCATTTCACAAACATAGCTTCAGCCACTTTCTTAACAGTAAATTGTACCATGGATGCCATACTTTGTTTGGTAAGGACTCACGTAAAGCACCTTGGAACGAGACTTTAGCATAAAGAGGTGGAGTAAGTGAGAAAAGGCTTCTGTTCGGTTTCTCTCTTTCTTTCTTTGCTGTTTGTAATTTTCTTTGTATAGGACAATGGAAATGGCAATCAGGGCAGAAGTATGCTCCTCCTGTAGGACATGTGTAGTCAGGGAGACCTCCAGTGTCCCCGATGACAATAACTGCAGGAAGTGCGTCCAGCTGCAGCTCCTTACAGACCATGTTAGGGAGCTGGAGCTGGAGCTGGATGAGCACCGGATCATTCGGGAAGCTGAGGAGACAATAGATAGGAGTTACCAGGAGGCAGTTACATCTAGGGTGAGGGATGTAGGTAGCTGGGTGACCATTACGAGAAAGAAGAGGAACAGGCAGTTGGTACAGGATACCCTGGTGACCGTTTCCCTTGGTAACAAGTATATCGTTTTGGATGCTGTTCAGGAAGGGGAGGGAATGAATCACTGGTGAAGAGCCACAGCAGCTGGGTCTCTGGCACAGAGTCTGGCTCTATGGCTCAGAACAGAAGGGGAAGGGGTGTTGGCGGGGAGGAGGAGTGTGATGGTGATGGGGGATTCATTTGTTAGGGGAACAGACAGGAGATTCTGTGGACAAGAACAAGACTCATGGATGGTATGTTGCCTCCCAGGTGCCAGGGTAAGGGACATCTCAGATCGAGTGCACAGCATTCTTAAAGGAGAGGGGGAGGAGCCAGAAGTCACAGTGCACACTGGCACCAACAACATAGGTAAGATAAGGGATGAGGTCCTGAAGAGATGGTTTTGGAAGTTAGGAAGGCAGCTAAAAAACAGCACCTCAAGGTTAGTAACCTCTGGATTGCTGTCTGTGCCACGCACCAGAGAGGGAAAGAATAGGAAGATATGGTAGACTAATGAGTGGCTGAAGAGTTGGTGCAGGGTACAGGGGTTCAGATTTGCGGATCATTGGGATCTCTTCTGGGGTAGGTATGACCTGTACTAAAGAGACGGGTTCCACCTGAACTGGAGAGGGACCAATGTCCTTGCGGGCAGGTTTGCTGGAGCTGCTGCGGAGGGTTTAAACTAGGTTGGCAGGGGGATGGGAACCAGAGGGTTAGATTAGATGATGGATCAGTTGGTGTAGAAGTAGATGCGATATGTACAGAGAAGGTGAGGAAGGATAGGCAAAAGATGGGGCATAAAAGCAGTCAGTTAGACGGGTTGAAATGTGTTTACCTTAATGAGAGAAGTGTTGAGAATAAGGGTGATGAATGTAGAGCATGGATCAGTACATGGAATTACGATGTTGTGGCCATTACAGAGACTTGGCTGTCGCAAGGGCAGGAGTGGCTGCCTGAGGTTCCAAAGTTTAGGTGCTTCAAAAGGGATAGAAGGTGTGTGTGTGTGTGGGGTGGGGGGGGGGGTGGGAATTACATTGCTAACCAGGGATCGGAAGCTG
>JARFYF010000001.1:139375080-139387796 GCA_030265395.1 Rhina ancylostomus
AACTTGTTTATAGATTTAGGTATATTTCCTTTTCTCTTTTTTTTTATTATTTGGAAAAACGCATCTTAAACTATGGTCTTATAGTTGTGATCTCGCTCAGTACTTTATAACCATCCTCCACCTTCACACCCCTCCCACCCCCAACCTCACCATCATGGCAGTAGGAATACCATCTAGTCATTAATAAGTCTCCTGAAACCAAAGAAATGCAGTTTCTTATATAAAGGGTTACCTTAAGCAATTATTAAAATGTTTCAAATGTATCTTTGTTTTTTTGATATTGTTACTGCAATGGAATAGTGATGCAAAGACTGTCAAAGCAAATGCAAGGTGTACTAAAATGATGTAAAGTCAAGAGATAAAGCATGATGGTCCAGTAAGCTAAATATCATGTTAACTGTAAACTAACTGAAACAGAATTATGCTTAAAACTTGCAGATTGAAGATTTGGGCACCATTTTAAACTGTGAGACTGTGGTGTTATGTTGGAAGCAGACAGATAGTCTGGGATAGAACAGCATATTAAATCTACCAGAAACATTCTAATGAAGTATGTTATTTGAAACAAGTAAGACCAGAACACCAATTAAGAGACAGAGAGAGCAAAAGAGAGGCTGAAATATCCACAGAGTCATGTTATTGAAGCAAGTGACATTTGTGGCAGAATTCTAGACAATTAGTATGATGGACTCATTCAAGGAACACACTCTATGTAGAAGTAAACAAGGACAATAAGGAATAATTCAGTCTGCAAATATCTGCACCAGTAATAAATAAAACATAAAATGTATTTTCCAAGGAAAGGGAGTAAGGTAGTATAGGAAATTGGTAGTTAGCATGTAAGATCAAATGAAAAGAGAATATAAAGAATGAGAATAGAGAGAGATCCTGAGGCTACTGTATACTTCTGAGATGTTGACTACTTGCAGCAGGCACTTCAAAGAACTGGAAAGATTCTACCAATGCAACCTGCACAAATCCTCCAAATTCACTGGAAACATAAGATAACTACTGTCAACATTCTCTCCCAGACCAACATCACCAACACTGACGCCTGAGTTACACTCAATTAGCCTTACTGGACAGGCCATGTTATTCAGTTATGGATTTGACAGGACTTCCTTCCTTGTTATACCCATTCTGCAATGATCTCTGTGCCTGGAAGATGATAGCAACGTCAGGGGACAAATGGGCTCCTTGCAGACGCAGATGGGATAATATTCCTCCCTTAGCCTACTTGCTCCTTGCCACTCTTTGCTGATGCTTTATTCATCTCTCCTTGGGAGCTGCTTTCTTTCCCTCAGGCACTTACAAACTCAATTTTAAACTCCATGAACCCTAGTTCAGAAGCAAGACTGTTACTAACTGATACTCAGCTAATTAGAAGAATTCATTCCATTCATGCCCTTTTCTGATTTTTGTGCTCACCAAGGTGAGTAAACATTTCATTGGAACAAAGGAATACAGCTACTCAATGTTGGCAATAAGAAAACCATAATTATTTTATAAAAAAAGCAAAAAGATTTACTTAACCAGGAAAGCCTTAAAATTTAGCCTAGAGCAACATTAGGATAGGCCTGCCAAAGGGTCTCCCATATTGTATTATAAACATGGCCTAAGAATCGCATTAGAAGGGACTGGGCAAATGACACTTTGGCAGGGTAGTGGTTGGCTGATAACACTGAGTTGCAAGAAGGACGCAGGAGTGAGAGACAGCATTGAGAACATCAACACGAGGGTTTGCTTGGGGCAATCAAAAAGCATTAAATGTTAAAAAGGTATCTACTAAAGGGAGACAATCACAGGCTCTCTAACAGTAGCCCCTGTAGGGTGAAGCACTTTCACCAAAACATCGCTTAGCTCCCCAGTTAAGACCTGCTTATGTCTTGTGTTTTGAAGAATTTTGTGCAAGAGAAATCAAATGAGCAACACAGGCCATCTGATATGACAGCACATGTCCAGCAACCTCCATGCAGAAGCATGATGCATGCACAGAGGTCCAACAATAGTGTCAGCCCACGTCTAAGCTTAAAGGTTTGGGTACTCCTGGCCTAAACGTTGTTCACAATAGGTAGAGAATATACTTTTTTTTGAAAAGACAACAGTATTACAGCACCATAAATGCATAACGTACCAATCTGACACTAATTTCAACCCACATCTCCTTTGGAGCACACAGTCTAATTGTTAAGTGCATTTAGCTGCAGGTCAGAATTCAATGTTGTTCAATTCTGTTGTTTCGAGATGGCAACTTGAAATGGAAGATTGCTTGTGAATTTCAGATCAAATTTTAAAGACAAAGCATTAAATAACTGTCTTTGTTTTATCTGTAACTCAGTGGGACACTGTGGTGAGAACATGTTAAAAGCAAGGAGTTATTATGATGTGGCTATTATGAAGATCATAATAACCAAGCCTTCTCTATACCCAAGTGATCTTTAGACCAGGATTCACCATCAACTATCTTTTTCTCCCCAAACCAAAAGCAAGTGTTTTCTGTCTCACAATCAAAAATCAAAGACATCAACACTGCAATCTTTAAATAATAATCCTGAGGGTGCAACATTCAAAAGACTTAAGACTTTTTTTTGATTACACTGTAGGTGCATCATAAACATTGGCAAATCTGGCCAATGCAGACACATATAATCTTCAGAAATCCTGTACTGAAATTCTTTTCTTAAAATAAACCAACTGCAAATTGGTTTTTCAGCTCTCCAATAAAATCTTGGCAAATGTACAATGTCAACATACACAGTTATTGCACATGGTCTCTGAATCCAACCTGAAGCAAGATCAGGATAAATTCAGCATGTGAATACAACAGCTCCCATGCCACATTTTTCCAAAATGTATACTGTACTGATAGTTTTACGAGACATAAAATCAAAGTATAGCTATAGCTTGAGAGCAACAATGGAACTCAGCAAATCTGGCAGTAGTCCAAAATTCCGAGATGCCAATATGAAGCAGACATAAACTTATAAAGACATAATATGATTAAACTGACAGACAGGCTACTCATTTGGGAATATAATATCTGTAGCTTAATAGGTTTCCTCATCAAAGGTGTTTATGCAAGGAAATGTTTGTGAAAGCAAAGAAGATCAAAATCGATTAAAATTAGAAAGAATACTCAATGGGGTGAAAAGCTAGAGAGATGATGCAAATATATGCAAATTAATGAAAATACAGATTTACAGGACATCAAGGCATTATAAGGCATACCACAATCCCCACAAAAATCTGATAACCTGAAGCCATGTACAGGAATTCACCAGACAAATCTAGAAAGAGCAGAGAGGAGGTTCACAAGAATGTTCTCCAGGAGAGAGCATTTCAGTTATGGGGAGAGTCTGGATAAGCTGGGTATTTTTTTCTTGAAGCAGAGGAAGCTGAGAAGTGACCTGAGTGAGTAAACCAAATTATGAGGGATAAAATTACAAGGCAGATAGTAATAAATTCTCCCCATAAGAGATGTTTAAAACCAGAGGGCAGGGGTTTAAGTTAAGGGGAAGGAGGTTTACAGGGGATATTAAGAAAAATTTTCACCCAGAAGGTGCTTGGAACATACTGCCTTGCAGGGGTAAAGGCAGCATTTAAGATGTATGTAGACAAACAGTTGAATCAACAAGGCATAGAAGACTGCAGACCAAGTACCAGAAAATGAGATTAGTATAGATGGGTGCTCAAGGTTCGGCATAGACAAAAGGTCTGCTTCTGTGCTATATTATCCTTTGACTGCTTATCTATTGTACTACCTAACACCTGGCATGTGCAGAAATCACACAGGTTTAGTTTGGGAGTAGAGTATAAGGCTGTATTCATCTGTCAAGTCCCAGCCAGTTTGTACTGAACCTTGACAATTGATGTGATTTTACTCACATAATTAAGCAGACCATTGGATGAGGTATCAAACTAAGACCTTTGCCCTTTCTGCCGGCTCAAGTGGATGTGAAAGAGCCCAAAGCACCATATCCTTGGCAATGTTTTTCCCTCAATCAATGGAATAAATGAACATTCATCCAACTTAGTTATAATCAGTCAACTTGTTGTTTGCAAAACCCTGTTGAGTGCAAGGGGGCTGCTTATATAAAAATAGTGACAACACTTCAAAAATAATTAAATTTCAATCTCCCTTGTCATGGCCCTTGCACCTTATTGTCTCCTGCACTGCACTTTCTCTGTAACTGTAACACTATATTCTGCATTCTGTTATTGTTTTCCTTTTGTACTACTTTTGTACTTCTGTATGGAATGATCTGTCTGGATGGCATGCAAACAAAAGCTTTTCACTGTACCTCAGTATATGTGACAATAATAAACCAATTACCAAATTGCCATGATACACTTTGGGACATCCTAAAAACATAGAAGTTAAGGTAACCAGGTGATTCACGTTGAGTTCAACCAAAGGTTTCTATTATTAGCCTGGAATTTACGGTCAACATCACCAATACTACTAAAAAGTATGCACAGACCTTGTGCAAATGCAAAGGCAATTTGCTGGAGAAGGCAGCTGAAACGCAGCAATGAATCCCTAGGACAGGGACTTCCATGTGTAAATCTGGTGGTTTGGGGAGGGCCAAAAGGTGACCTGCCCACAAAAAGACTAAAAAATTGACAGACGGCAAAGCCATGCCGCTGGCTTGGCTGACTATCAAAAGACAAATTTATGAATACTTCTCAATTTCTGTATTCAAAACATTCAAAAGGCATCCCAAAAAAACTGAAATATTAAGAATGTTAAGTAAATTTAAAGTCAAAACAAATTCACTTAAAGGTAGCTAAAACACTTAAATAAACTAAAACAATTAAAAACAACTTCATCAGCAATCCCTCAGGATTAAGAATTAATTGTTTCCACTCCAGTTCTAAGATGACTGATATTGCTGATGTAAAAACTTTAGTCTCTTTCACAGATGAGCAAGTACTGGCCAACAGGGTGGTGAGGCGGTCCATTCCTACTGGCATTTACAGTGAGTTTCTGTGTGCTCCCAACACCTGGACTCAAGGTTCTTGGTTCCGTTCTGAATGCTCAACCACTTTTGAATGGTTGTGTACCACAGGTTCCCAAGTGTCAGTAGGGATGCTGCAATTTTTCCCCAAGGAAGCTTCGACAACATTCTTGAATTTTTTCCTCTGTTCACATGTTAATCTCTTCCCGTGACAGCTTGAAATAGAGTATCTCTTTCAGGAGTCGGGTATGTGAGCAATATAACTAAATGAGTGTAATTAGGGCCTCATTGCTGGGAATGTTAGCCTGAGAAAGAGGATGTTAACATTTGTCTACTTATCCTTCTAGCGGATTTGAAGGAATTTTCCAGAAACGTCTTTGGTGGCGTCTTTCCAGTGCCTTGAAGTGCCTGCTATATGTAGTTCAAGTTTCAGAATCATGATCCCTTTTCCCATATATGACAGCGTAGATGGCAATGCATTTTACGCCAGGTTTGAGGCGTTCATCTTCAAACACCCTTTTCTCAGTTAACAAAGGCTATGCTATCACATTTAAGGAAACAATGGTGGTAGCTCCATATTTGTGTAAAGTGGTCCACATTTTCCAGTGTCTTGTGAAGTTTTATTGTCAGAGGAAAGTGTTGCACCATAGATGCCGGAAGGCATGAGGACCTTTGTCTTGTAGATGTTGAATCTAAGGCTTCAATGGACAAGTCATTGACAACTTGGCACTCAGCCTCTGAACACACACATTCACAAACGTTGTCTGCATACTGTAGCTCAACTGCTGAGGTTAGGGTGACTTTGGTTCTGGAGTGCAGGCAATGCAGGTGACTTGGTTCTTAAGATTAGTCCCACTTCAGTGACAAGTTTGTGGGAGGTAAGATGCAGCATAGTGGTAAGAAAATTCAAAAAGGTGTCTGGGCAATGTTTAACATCAATCTTCACTAAGATTGGCTCCATTGTGAACCATTTGGTTAGGATCACATCATCAGGGAGCAAGACAAGTTGGAGATGAATTTCTTCAGGCAGTGAGATTTGGGAAGAGTGCTCCCCAGTCCTTCATAGCAGATGGAATCAAAAGCTTCAGTGGTGTCGAGAAAGGCTTTGTATAGTGGTTGGTGCTGCTCCCTGCATTTCTCTTGGGGTTATCATGTGGTGTAGATCATGTCCAGTGCACCTCCAGATAAATGGAATCCATGCTGCAATTCAGGGAGAAGCATTTTACCAACATGGAAGAGATGGCTGAGGAGGACCCTAATAATGACTTTCTCTTCAGTGAGCAGCAGGGAGGCTCTTCCTTGCTACCACAGTTAGATGTCTCCTTGAAGATATCATGATAACATCTCTGAGTGTACAATGATATACCCTCTTCTTCCCAGATGTGGATGATGAGATTATGGCTTCCTGACTGAAGATCTTCACCACCAACTTACAAAAACTTCAGCAAGATACTATCTGCTGCCAGGCCTCAGTCTATCAAGTCTATGCTAGCTGGTGTGCAACAACTATTCACTTTTAAAGAAACCATGCACAGGTAACTTTTATTTGAAGTTTAGGACTTGGAATGGTAGGACCCATATAGACAGTTAGCATTAGTAACAGACCTAATGTTAACATCTTTACTATCATTGCTCAGGAACTCAGGCACTATGACAATGACATCAGAGTCCAGAATGAGACATGATGGGTAAGAGATGACAGCTTAAGACAAACTTTCGTCCTTCACAACTATTCATCTCCAATCAAACTAAAGGAGGTGCCTTACTTATCCCCAGGTCTAATCTCTCACAAGTTGTTTGAGTAAATTCTTCATTTGAAGTGATAAAGAATTGCCATAACTTGAAACACTGTCAATGGACTCCATGAGAGTCTATCAATGGAACAGTCAATGGTTCCCTTGCAAACAGCTGCCTAGAGGTTTAAAATTTATGCGTTCATGCATCAACATGATTTGTACCACAAATTTCTTGTCAATTACTCGAGAAATGTTACCAATTCCACACGGAGCATTTTCCTGCTAAACCAAGCCAATATATGCAAAGAAATTAGGACTTTTGCAAACTTCACCACCATCAAATATATTTTTAATATTTGTACAAATTCATCAGGAAGAATCCGTTTTTAGCCTAACTATGAAAATCAATGAAATGCCATTGGGATGTTAGATATACATCATAGACAGGCAAGATGATGTACAGAAATTACAGTCAAAGAAAGTTACAGCACATGAAGTGACCAGTTGTGCCTGCAATGGTTTATCATACATTACTCCTTTTTGCCTGTAATCTTGTTCATCCTCAAGATTATTTATGAAGTCAACTTCCTCCACAGTTTCAGGCAAAACATTCCAGACCCTAAAAAAAGTGAAAAAAATTACTCAACTCAGATTTTGAACCTACAGCCTCTGATTATCACTGTCCGTTAAGCTTATTGCCACAGAAAAATTGCTCAGTTAGGAAGAGCTAAGCAGTCAAACAAAAAGAGGGGGAGATAGAAGTTTACATCACTTACAACAGGAGATGATGAGAGAACCTTAAGAGTCTGGGCAGTCTGTCAACATACTGAGCAACCACAGCCAGTCCCAAGCAGTGGCCCACACTCATCATCTCACTAGGGTGCATCTGAGCCCCACATCTCAGCACTGAGGAGCTACATTGCTCATCCCAGCCTATCCTACACCCAGCTGCTCCAAGCCATGGGCAATTCATTGCTACAAGAATGCCAACATAGGGTAGAGATTTGTGACAGGTTCTCACAGGAGCATTGGAGAGGGTAGGGGTTCACCCCAGGTTACCAATTCAGCAGAAACTCATCTTTTGAGCATTATGCTATAATGACCCCTTTTAGCACTTATTCAATTAGCATTCTCATTCCTGGGAATGTAACCTAAGAACTAAGCGAGTTAACAGTGTAGAGACTTGAATTTAAATTCCTCAGCTATCATGATGGGATTTGACAGTTGTCCAGTAATTTAACAAAATTGCTATTGTACCCTACGTTGCCAAATTCTGTTTCCGCAATCTCCAGGGAAAACAGTCCTAGCCTCTCCAATCTCTCCTTATGACTCAAGACCTTCAGTCCAGGCAAAATTCCTGTAAATTTTTTTTGCACCCTCTCTAGCTTAACCACATTCTTTCCTGTAGCCTGGCAATCAAAACTGCACACAATACTCCAAGTGCAGCCTAACCTAGATCCTGCTATAACCTTAGATAACCTACTTCATTTCAATTTTGGTGTCATCTGCAAACTTACTAATCATGCCACCTACCATTCCCTTCCAAATCAATATACATGACAACAAAGGACCAAACACCGATACCTACGACACACCACTGATTACAGGTCTCCAAAATGAAAAGCAACCCTCCAATACCAACCTCTGGTTCCTAACATCAAGCCAATTTTGTATCCAATTTGCTCTCTCACCCTGGATCTCATGTATGTTAACCATCTGGACCAACCTACCTTGCGAGACCTTGTCAAAGGCCTTACTAAAGTCCATGTAGTCAATGTTCATTGCCCAGCCCTCATTAATCTTCCAGCTCACCTCCTCAAATAACTCAAATCAAATGTGTGAGGCATGATCTCCCAAAAAAGCTATTCTGACCATCCCTAATTAGCCCTTGCCTTTCCAAATGCAAATAAATCCTTTCTTCAGAATTCCTTCCAGTCATACCAGACTGAGAGGTCTGTAATTCCCTGGCTCATCCTTGCAGCCCTTCCTAAATAAGGGCACAACATTAGACATCCTCCAGTCTTCTGGTACCTCACCTATGGCTAACAAAGAAACAAAAATCTCTGCCAGGGTCCCAGCAATCTCCTCCCTTGCTTCACACAACATTCTAGAGTATACCTGGTCAAGCCCTGGGGATTTATCCAACTTTAACACACTAAAATCTCCTTCTTTTTAATGTTGATATGCTTCAGAATATTTCCTGAACTCACTAGCTTCCTCATCCTTCTCCATGGTAAATACAGATGAGAATTAAGACCTTGCACATCTCCCATGACTCCACACATAGATTACCACACCTCATAATTGTCTTTCCAAATTTTCATTGGCAAGGTTAGTTCTTAACTCAATATTATACTCAATGCAATTGTTTACTTAGAAAGGGGAATACCAACAGAAAATTAGGGTTTAAAAAAATTATCTATAAGTATATAAATAAAAGGTACACATTTATCAGACCTGTACCTTGAGTAAGAATCAAACCAAAGTATAAAGTATGTTAACTTTCATTCCACCCCCCCCCCACAACACAAGTAACTAATTTATAAGTATAAAGAACAACTCTTAAAGAAAGAAGAAAACGTGATTTTTCAGTCAGATGTGTTGGTTTCTGGTGTTTCCATTGAATTGGTAGAATCAACGTATTTAAAATAGCAAAATAAGGAACACTCAAGGTCTGAATAAGTATTCCATAAGCCATCAAACGGTAAAAAAGAGACACAGGAGAAGAAAATTACAGAGATAGGCTAGTGATTCTAAGACTCCTTGACTCCATAACTGTTGATATTGAGAGACTTCAAATACCTCCAAATTGACTGGGATAATGTTAGAAGAGGAAGATCTTCTGGAATTCTCTTGATCAGCAAGTTTTTCGCCCAGTAACAGAAGAGGTAGTTTTAAATCTGGTTCTGGAGAACAAAGTAGGACAGTTGGACCAAGAGTCAGTGGAAGAACACATGGGCAATGATCATCAGATCTAAGGATTTGATAAATAAAGGAGAAATTGAAAGTAAAATTTACTATTTAGAGAATGAACAACTTCAATAGGAAGAGGAGTCTGTCCAGAACAAACGTAACTAAATATTGACAAGTAAAACAAACAAAATTTAGTGTGACCTTCAAAAAAGAGGCATTATACATACAGCTGAGAAGAGGGTTCATCAACCTAATATATTAATTCTTTTTCTCTTCCCTCAAATGCTGCTTGACCTTCTGAGTATATCGAATGTTTCCCATTTTTATTTCAGATTTCCAGCATCCACAAGCTTTTCCATTTCAGTAACAGGCTATATTCAGTCCCACAAGGGGGAAAACTAAGAGAATAAAAGCCAGAGCTTCCTGGATCAAAAAAAGGAGATAAAGAAGGTGACGAGACAAAAACAAAACACTACATGACGCATATCAGGAGAATAATTCCGGTGAGAATACCAGGTTGTATATAGTAAGTCAAGAGAGAAAGTGGAAAGGAAAATAGGATGAAGAGAGAATGTGAGAAGAGAATGGCAATCAACAATCCAAGATTTTTCTGCAAGCATGTAAATAGTAAGCGAGTGTTTAAGAGGTGCAGTAGAGCTCATCAGCGAATAAAGGTGGTGAAATACTTTGGTCGTTATCAATGAAGAGGATGCTTCCAGAATTGAAAGGGATAATAAATAAATAATGGACAAGGTGAAAATTGATAAGGTACAAATCACCCTTATTCAGAAAGAGATTTAAGAACATACCTGTCAGATTAACCTCTGCTGAGGGCAAGCTTTTGAAACAATACTAAGGGAAAATTTTATACGCATATGGAGAGAGAGAATGAACTTGTTACAGTCAAATCACTTCTGATTAACCTGACTGAATTTTACAGAGAAGGTTCATGAAATAAATACAATAAATACTACTTATGTGGAGTTTCAGAAGGTGTTTGGCAAAGTTCCACACAAAAGGTTAATTTGCAAAATTGAGGCCCATAAAATTGGCAGTTCTGTAGCAGGATGATGAAATCAACTTAAATGCAGAAACCAGAGGGTAGCATAAACAGTTTTGCTAGACAGAGGACGACAGACAGTGGTGTGCCCCAGGGTTCACAACTGGGATTACTAATTTTGTTAACGTGCTAGTGAAATTTCCAAATCAGCAGGATGTGTTGTAAAAAGTGAAGGTGGTAATGACAGATTGCAAGAGGACATGCATACGCTGGCTGAATTGGCAAACAAACAGCTGATAAAATTTAATACAAAGAAATGTGAAGTTATGCACATTTGGCAAATTATACCCAAAAGTGGCTTGGGTTTGATGGTGAGGGTGGTGGCTACAGAAGGATATTGATCAGTTGATAAAATGGATGGAGAATTGACACATGGAAATTAATCCTACAAAATATGAGGTGTTACATTTTGAGTGAAATAATAATGTTGGGATATACATTATGAACAGTAACACCCTAGAAAGTACTTAAGAACACCTTGGGTGTACAGCACAGTGAGGTCCTGCAGTACAAGGTAGAGAGTAAGAACATTTTGCCCACAGCAGAGGTATATATAACTAGACGGCTTGGGTTTAAGGGATAGAAGGTTTGGAGGGGGTCAGAGGAAGAATCTTTTTCACCCAGAGTGTGGTTGGAATACTGGAAACCCTGACTACTATCACAACAGTTAAGAAGTATTTGGATGAGTATTTGAAAAGCCCTGACATACCCTACTAAGTCAAGAGCTGGGACATGGGATTAATAAAATAGGTACTTGATGGCCAGCATAGACATGGTGGGCCAAAGGGCCTATTTCCATGCTGTATGACTCTATGACATTGGCATAAAGAATAAAAAATGATATAGACTAAATGGCATAGTTCTAGAGTGTGTAAGGAACAAGAAGTACCTAGGTGTGGTCTGTGTCCATAAATCTCTGAAAGTAGCAGAACATGTTGAGAAAGTGATTACTGAAGATACAGGGATCCTGGAGCACAGAACATGAAAGCAGAGAGGTACAGTGTAGGTGCAGCAGTTAAATTGGGTGACCAGAAATCCAGAGGTCTAGGATAACGATCACAAACCTGAATTCAAATACCACCATTGCAGCTGTAGAATTTAAATTTAATTAATAATCTGGAATTCAGAAAAACAACAATTAGTCTTAGTAATGATAACCACAAAAACTACCAGATTGTTCATAAAAGACCATCTGGTTTGCTAATGTCCTTCAGGGAAAAAAGCTGTCATTTTTACACAGTTCAGGCAACACGAGTCTCCAGACCCACCCATGGGCGAGCAAGCAGTCAGTTGTACCAATATGTACAAACTGGGAAAGAATAAAACCAGACACACCACTTGATATTGAGTCAGCACTAAATTCAGACAAAGCAAAGTCAATGCCAGCCAAGTTGACCTTGCAAAGTCCTCCTCACAAACTTATGAAACTGTTGTCTAAATTTGGAGAACTATCCCATAGACTTGTCAAGCTACAGCCTTACAAAATCGTCTTACAGAAGCATTTCTCACATATAATGTGCTCCACCATAACAATCCATGAGTACTTTCTGCCTCATCGGCAAGCTAAACCCACCAGAGGTAACAGCACAGTGCAGTACTGGCTCGTGGGATTAGCCCTTGGAGTTCTCCACATCTGTCTTCTTCCATGTTGAACACTACTTGGAAGAAGCACTGAAAGTAGCAATGTTGACCAAGTGAGAGACTTCAACGTCAATCACCAAGAGTGGCTCGGTAGCATCACCACTGACTAAGCTGGCCAAGACCTGAATGACATAGCTGCCAGACTGGGTATGTGGCAAAAAATTCTACAGATGCTGGCATCTGGAGCAATACACAAAAGCTGCTGGAGGAACTCAGCAGGTCAGTCGCCATCCAAGGAAGGAAATAAACAGTCGACATTTTGGGCCGAGACCCTTCATCAGGACTGGAAAGGAAGAGGGCAGAAGTCAGAATATGAAGGTGGGGAGAGGGGGAAGAGCACGTGCAGGCAGGGGAGAAGTGAGTTCAGGTGATAGGCGAGTCCAGATGAAGGGGGACGGTAGGTGGGTG
>JARFYF010000001.1:139847156-139857301 GCA_030265395.1 Rhina ancylostomus
CTGGCTAATATCAATGTTCCCATTCAAATTTGTGGGACTTATGTGCAAATTGGCAGCTGTTTCCATGTGTTTGTTTCAAAGCTGTACTCACTGGCTGTAGAATGCTTTGGGTCATTGAAAACCATGAAACATGCTATGAAAGCTTCAATTAAGCCTAACACTTTGCAAAGTACTCACTTATGACAGGTTTTTTGGTCCAAGTATGCTGGCTCTACAATCCCATCCCTTGCTAATTTTCTCAGTAATCTATTACCACCACATTGCCATCAATTCTACCACCCACTACACTAATGGTAATTCACTGTAGTCAACTAACCTTCCCAGCCTTTGGGATATGGGAGGAAACCACATCACCCAAAGGAAATCAATGTGGTTACAGGGAGAAGGTGTAAACTCAGACAGCACCCAAAGTTAGGATTTAACCCAGGTTACTGGAGCTGAGGCAACAACTCTACTGGCTGCAAAACTGCCATTTATTGATGAATTTAATCCTGGCTGGCTGAAGTCAATTGTTTTGTATGAATCTAGCTTATGAATGGAAATATTGATTAAAAGGCAAAGAAAGGAGATTACCCCTCCTCTGGTAACAATGTTTCTTTAATGCTTGCACTGTCTGGAGATTGGAGCCTAAATTTTATTCTTTGTAGTATACCTGTCCATCTACTTCAGAGTGGATCAGTTGCATTCCTTGGTTCTAATGAAGTTGTAGGTGTGTAGTTAGGGAAAAATTGAGATTTATTTTCATAAAGCACTGCTGGGTGCACTCAAGCAGTAAAATGGGTTATTTCAGGTTGATGAAACTTTTGTCAGAACTGCTCTCAAAAGATCACTGAAATTCTTCATTGCAGAAGCATAAAATTTTTCATTTCAGCAGCCAATTTAAAATCTAGTATGATGCCATGTCAGGTACATCTGTCTATAGACTTTTCAGGGTTAAGGTTGGACAGTTTCCTTTGGGATTCTTTGGTTCACTTCTCTACTTCCTCCCCACAGTTTCTTCTGAGCAACAGCTGTCCTTGGGTATACTTGCTGCTTGATCTCATCTTCAGGGGAAGATCCAATACAGATTGGTGGTTTCTGCAAAGCAGCTGCATGTTCTGAGCAAGCCCAGTCCTGAGCTTGACACTAGAAAATGAGAGCTTTTAAAATATCCTGATGGTGAACTTTAGATGTTTACAATCAGTGCAAGCTTGCAAGTTGTCTTTCTAAATCTGAAAAGGATAATTAGTTCAGATTCTGCTAACTGCATTGTATCCTTGTTAATAAGGTAAAAATTGTGCTGTAAGGTACAGTTGAAATGAGAACAATGAAAACTATTATAGAAGCTTAATTAACTATCAACATTCTTTCTCATTAACTTGGTGTCATCGTGAACCTGTCTAGCTGGATAATTTCAGTAGGATCTATTAATAGTTTAATGAGATTGGCTCACAGCTTTAATTAGGTCAGCAGATACTGTATGGGGTCACATCCTGATTTAGAATATTAAGTTGGTAGCTTTGAGCAATGTTTCATTGGAGCTAAAATCCTAGTCAGGTACAATGTGCACTGGAGATCAAGCTGCTTGTAAATATTGGATAACTTGGCCTCCTGTAATAATGCAAAACCAGCTTTATGACCCAGTTACATCAAATTAACCAGTTCATTCTGAAAAATACAGAAATCATCTAAGATAATAAATTGTGTTAATTGTAATATTGCTTTTGTTAGGTAATGGAACTATTGACTTTCCTGAGTTCTTGACCATGATGGCTAGGAAAATGAAGGATACAGATAGTGAAGAAGAAATTCGTGAAGCATTCCGTGTATTTGACAAGGTATTGTGTGTGTGTTGGGTAGTAGAAGGGATGAGTGCAACCAGTATAATACACATTGTAAATCTTTGAAGGGTGTAATCCTGTTGGGTGAATATTTCAAATGAACATGTAGATTGTGACCAATGTGGGCTAAATGGCCTGATCCTGCACTGTATGTTCTAGATGTCATAGTTAATTATACAGCACAGAAATGAGCCTTTTGGCCCAACTCTGCATATTAGAAATAAAAGCTGTTTCCCTCATCATAATTTGATTGCAAACATGAGGAAATACTGTTCTCCTGGAATGGCAAAGGGTTTGGTGCTCTGGAAGGTAGAATTGCCACCATAGTGGTAGTCTCTATACCATCACTGATCCAAATACTGGTCATCCAGTTCTGCTCAAAGGTAATTAAAATGTCATTTCTCCAAGTACTGATTGACCTGTTCTTTTGTTGTTTTGCATTTCAAATTTGGTTGCAGTGTTATCACCTAGATTCTTACTCAAGATCATCAAAACTTTTGTATGAATTACCCATTGGAACAAAAAATGTATTAATCAAAACTGAAGCCCCTGCTCTCCATCCAATTGCAGCTTAAGATGGTGGTGAGCAGCTTGTATCACTGGAATCTGCATGAAGGTTCTTGGTCAGCACTATTGGGTTAAATTCCTTTTTGAGTCATTGACTACTACAGCATGGAAACTGGCCCTTCAGCCCAACTGGTCCTTGCTGACTACAGCATCCTCCCTGCTGGTCCCAATTGCCTGTATTTGGCCCATAACCCTCCAAGCCCCTCCCTTCCATGTACCTATCAAAATGCCTCAAATGTTGCGAATGTACCCAGCTTGATCACTTCCTCTGGCAGCTCATTCCAGGTACTCACTACCCTCTGAGCAGAGGAACTTAGCAGGTCAGGCAGCATCTATGGAAAGAAACAGTCAATATTTTGAGCTGACACCCTTCAGGACCATGATGAATGCTCAAATCATGATCAGGATTGAGTCCTGATAAAGGGTCTCAATCTGAAATGTCAGCTGTTTCCCTCCATAGATGCTGCCTGACTTCAAGTTCCTCCATAACTTTGTTTCAGATTCCAGCATTTGTAGAATCTGTCTCAGGTGATCAGCAGATATTTAATTTGGGGTCCTTGACTCCTTTTAGATGCAGTCAAATGGGATAAGGTGCTATTAGATTGCAAGACTCAAGAAAATCTACACTTTAAAACTTGAAGATTTAAACAAGTTTAAATCTTGTTTTTAACTTTCAAGACTTGGCTGATGTAATTTTTTTTAAATATTCAGGATGGTAATGGCTATATCAGTGCGGCAGAGCTGCGTCACGTTATGACGAACCTAGGTGAGAAATTGACAGACGAAGAAGTAGATGAAATGATTAGAGAAGCAGATATTGACGGCGATGGTCAAGTCAACTATGAAGGCAAGTATTTTGTCTCCTGTTTTAGTCTGGAATAGAAACCAAACTGAAAATGGAACCAAGAAGCTTGGCATCTTGGTATCAAATTAGTATGTTTCTGGATTGGTATGTTTCTGGATTTGTCTGCCAGTGTGAAGCTAGCACAGATTCTGCCAAGTACTCTAAAACAATTTTGTGGTACAGGAACCCTGTTCAGTGTTCCAATTATTTTTAAAATGGGTTTGCTATACAAGTATTGTATGCCAATCAAATCTGAAAGTACACCCACCAGATATCAAATGAATATTGGCTTAATCTTAAAGATGACAATGTCTTGTTGATGCCAGTGGATTGCATTAAACTTCGTACAAACCAGACTGGGGGAAAGGACTGCATCTACCTTGAGTAAACAGTTACACATTGGGCCATATCTGCTTAATATGTTATGAGCAAGATACTTGGTGTAGATAGTAGAGCAGTAGGTAGTTAAGGGGCATATGGAGGAATTCATTTCTACTACATTTTTACTTGTATGCAGCTGAGAAGTGAAATTTGTAAAGCTGCATGAGTGATTTCACTTTCCACATGAACCTGAAGACAATTATCCTACCTTCTTGGTAGGACAGTCTTCTATAATGGTCTACCTAGACAAGATTCTAAGTCTGCTCTGATTCATTGCAATAGCAGGCTTTAGCTCCTGGTCTCAGTTTACATCACTTGCATCAATTAAACAAAGTCTGGGGTTTACATGACACCAATTGGACATTAGACTTGTGAACATAAAAACATGGCCATTGTGGAACCACAAAACAATGTATTCATTTGCCTGATTCTGAATCAAAGAACTTTCTATTTAAAAAATTTTTGCATTACTTGCAAAGGACTTACATGAAATGAAGGCTTCCTAATTTCATTTGGATTACTGTCTCAGCCTCAACCTAGCTGAGATCATCTAGTTTATGGTCTGCCCATCTCGCAAGTTAAATTTTCTTCTCTACTTGAAGCTTTAAAATGAACAAAGCAGATGACTTGATTTATCTTGGGAGAATTGTTAGACCATTGTAAAACTGGTACAGAGATTTCCAAACACTTGATGTCCCACCTCTAGGATTTTAATTTTCCTGGTCTCCATTTCCATAAAACAGTGAGGCACCTAATTTAACTGATTATAAACCTAAGCCTTGATGTAATCCATCATACTTGTATTGATGCTTGGTTCTAATTGCCTTGTGTGAAATCTGTCACTTGTGTAAATGTTAGTTACTCCATATTTTGTCCATGCCCATGTTATTTATGCACTGTCTCTACATGTCAATTTTTTTCCTATTCATTTTTTGCCTTTTGTGACCAATGTTTAAACCATGGTTCACTCTTAAATGAACAAACATTTTAATGAATTGCATGATGGAGCCAGATAAAAACCTGTCAAAATTCTAAACACTAGATGAGAAGCAGTTGCATTCACTCCTGTGCCAGGTGAGGAGGTCATGATTGAGTGCTTTTTCTGGAATAGTAGCTTATTTTGAGACTTGGATTGTCAAAAAGCAGGCAGTGAAGATCCACAGATTGCTCAAAATCCATACATGGATTGTATAGTGACAGTCACGGCTAGTCTTCATCGATAGATGCAGAGACTGGCAGTCAGTATCTCTCTGCAACAGCCAGTGTGTTCCAGTCTTGCTGTCTTGCAGATAACACCACAATACTACTACTGTCCAGGTGCTTTAAGGGGCATGCACCAAGTAGCAAATCTGACTCAGAACAGACTGTTTCCTCCCTTCTCCACTTGTGCTTGGGTCCTGTTTTTGTAAAAACCCACCTCTGACCATATCATTTGAGTATTTGCACTGACCAGAGCAGAATGTCTGGTACTAGTACATAAGCCATGGGTGAATTGCCTGACATATTGCAAGTGGTGGGTGTGATTCTATGGAGCAGGCCCTGCTATTGGGGTAGAAAACTGAAAGCCAAGACTACTCAGTGGTGCCAAATCAGAAGAACATTGGCAACTTGAAGATCATTCCCGGAGCTTGCAATAAGCTAGCCCTTGATTTCTGAATTGATTGTGTTTTGGTAACTGCTTGTGGGTGCCACTAGTGTAGACAGCATTTAATGCCTATCCTTGATGCTCCTGAATGGTGGTTTGCCAGGGAGTTGCTGCTTTGTGGGATTGGGGTCACTTAAGAGAGCAGTGAACCAGATGGAGTTTAAATGAAAATCCATCACCACTATTGCTGATACTAGTTTTTCAAGATTTATTTATTTCAGATATAAATTGGTCTGCATATCAGGCTTAAGCTTCTGGATCAAAGTCTAGATCTTTACTCATTAATTCAGTGGTTTGGGGTAGAGGTGATACAGCAGAATGGTTGCAAGGAATGGCTTCTACATTATTCCTACTTGACCTTTTTGCAGTATACTGCATTACCACATAGCTGAGCAGGGCACTTCTGATTGGAGCTCATTATTGAATTGTTCCACTTGGGTACAATTGGTCTTGTGTTGAACATGGTGGTATTGGGTCTGTGATGCAGAATAAAAGGTGACAGATGGCTGCTGTCTCTCTGCTACAGTGCTAAATGAGATGCTGTTTTGTAGGCTTTTGGCAGTTGCTTGTCCTTTGAAATGAGATTAATTTACATAATTAACCACTGGTAGAAATGTTTTCATTCTTAAATCTGAAAGTGCTTGAAGTTCAACTGCCCCTCTTGCTGCAATGAGCTTTAAATTGGTTATGTGCTGGCTTCAATTCAGAAGTATTGTTTACAAGTTGGCTATTCCAAATTTACAGCAGCCTGCTGAAATGAGATGCCAGATATGTCTCACAATGAGCTCAGGCATATTGGGCCTGTTTGGAAGCTGTGCAAGGAGATGTCTAAACTATTACTGATATTGATATTTTCAAAGCAAACAGATTCATCCTTGTTTATTTTCCCCCACAGAATTCGTACAGATGATGACTGCAAAATGAAGACTTTTACCTTTCCCCTTCCTAGAAAAGTTGAAATCTTTTACTTACCTCTTGCAAAATGTTCATTTATTCATTCTGTTTCTGTATAGCAAAAGTTACTGAATGTCAAAAAATAAAACCTGTCCACAAACTCTGCATGTAAAATGATCAGTGGTCCTGTCCCCAAAGATCTTCAAGCCATGCATCAGTAAAACTTGTACTACCTTAAAAACAAAGCAATTGGACTCTATGAAGTTCCATGCTAATAAATACACTGTTTGGGCTGGCCAGTTTTTCATGCATGCAGCTTGACAGTTGAGCACAGCCTGGCTCTGTTAATTCCACTTTATGTTCTTTGTGGGAATAGCTTAGTTTTTTCCAGTTGTATATTGTACCAGGATGATTGTTCCTGGAAAGTTGGTTAATTTTGTGTGCTACGGCAAACTACAATAGAAGGTTGTAATTGTGTGATGGTCCCTGGAGTGGAATCGTTCTCATACTTAACAGTGTGCTCAAACAATTACCAGGACTGAAGATCTTATTTTAAATATTAAAAAAAGATGGCATGTCTGTATAAAACTTGGTTAACGTGTCTGCATTGCACTATAGTGAAACGGATGTCAGGCAATTTACCGTTCACTGAATTTTTAAAATGACCTATGAAAAGGGGGTGTCTTGAACTCTCATGTTTATCTTCTGTTCTATACCATAACTTGGAGCCGTCAGAGTATATATCTACATAGGACTTCAGCACAATGATGACATGGCTGTTCAGCAAATTACAATTATGTTCATTCCAAGTTGTAAATGCTAGTCTTTTTTCCAATAAAAGACCATTAACTTAAGTCTCTTGGGTGCCAAAATTATTTGCTATTAATTATTTGCACAACCTGTATGTGACTTCAAATTATTTCCTTGTTGGATTTTCATAATGGCCACTGCTTCAACTTAAAACCAGTAAGTGAATATTTGCAATACATGATTTTATTAATAACTCTTTTAGGTGGTCTTATTTACAAAAGTTGACATGCAGCAGAACCAAACCTTGCTGTGGCATGTAATTTAATGTCATGTCCTGATTTAAATTTCTTAAGTTAAATGGTCACTAGTTAATTGCTGCAAATTATAAATTCATACCAAACCAAGCAATTTCCAATTAACTTCTATCAAAAGGTTCAAGTCTTCCTGCTGTATGGGAAAATTCAAGGATTTGAAAGCTTAAGTAACAATGCTAAACTACATGCTGGCTGTTGAATTTGTCATCCTTTCAGGTAACTGCAAAAAATTTTATTCTTTGGCCTATCTATTTGCACACTGCTGTCAAGGCTGATCTTAAATTTTTTTCTTCCCTTGGCCTGGATGTCTTGACATCTCAGTTCTGAAGAATAGATGTGGAAGTTTGCTGCTTATCAGAGGAGACACAAGGCCTGCTTATCCCTTCCCTGCCTCCACCCTAGAACCCAGGGTTCCTGCTAATATCTCATAAGGTTTAGTTATAGATTCCTTCAACTCCCCTCCACTTTCTCCAACTTGGACAGTGAATAGGCCTGGGAATTCTTGAAGGCAGCTTCATGCATACTGATTGCAGATGTGCAGTTCCAGTCCTGCAATACTGGTTGGCATTCTTGAATTTGAACCACAGCCAAGACAATGATAAGCTGGCACTGAACTGTTTATCTAAAGATGTAATTGTTTTTGGGATTGATGTGATGCATCTGAAATATTGTAGGGTCTATAATATTGGCAGGTTGTATGCTGATAGTGCATCTTTCTTGATGCTGTTAGATGTGGGAGATGCTGGTTTCTCAAACGTGTATCAGATGAAACTTAATGTTGCTATGTTGTAAATATGCAGACCAAACTTAATGCTTTCTGTATTAAAGTTTTAGCAAAAGCAACACCAATAAACTGAGCCAGTAGTGCTATTTGTGAATAGCATTGTGAATTTGTCAAATTTTTCCCAACTTGTCTGCAACTAGTACCTTGAGGCAGCTGCATTTCCACTCACTAGACCAATGTTCATTGATCATCTTACTTTGGAATGAGATTTAACATCAGGGATCATTTTCTTTGTGGATCAAGGGAATACATAGTCTACATCTAACCTTGCATGAGGTACAAACAACTGATTATTGGGTGGGGGTGGGAGACAGAAGAGGAATTTCAAGCTGTATTCCAATTGGAGCTGAAGCTGGTTCTTTCCCTATTACTTGAAAATCTGAAGGGGAGGCAGAATAGGCATGGGATGTGATTACTGAACTAGCATTACTCAATGGGTCAAATCTCTTCCATTAAAATTTAGAAGAGAATGGTGCCATGGTGTTCAGAGGTTATAATTGGTTGAAAGTCATGAAAACATAAGGCATCATTCCTGCTTCTGAACATCACGGGGACAGCTTTGAAGTCTTGTTGATGGGTGTCTAGGGAGGGTTTGGACAGATGCAGACAAATTGGAGTAGCTTGGGTGGGCACCTTGGTCAGTGTGGATGAATTGGGCTGAAGGGACCACTTCCATGCTATATTACTAAGATCACTAATTTTTGAGTATGTGTACATGACTCATTTGGTCAATCTTGCTTCAGCTGGTCTTTCCTGGTCCTTTGGAATAAATTCATCCTCTGTTCTGGGAGGTATATGGGGCAATTGGTTAATGTTTGTTCACTAGTTACTAGCTAGGCTGGCAGTTATTCAGTCCCTTTGTCCCCAGGCTTGGTAGTTTAAGCTATTTTGGGGGTAATTGCTGACCGATAACATGTCAACTTCCAATCCAGAAGCGTGGACAGTAAATTCCCTTGGAGAGAGGAATGAGTTTTTGCAACAATCCAGTCACTTCCATTAATATTTCTTGGTTTGTTTCCACTAGAACATCAGCCTGAGAGGTGACCTGGTGAAAGTAATCTTTTCCCAGGGTGGAAAGGTTGAGTACTATGGATTTAAGGTGGTAGTGGGGGTGTTTTCTTACTCCAATTTTATTGAATAAACAATACAGAAATACTCCTTTGGCCATTTAATCTCATTCCCATATTCAGCACCAGTGGTTGAGTTGCTCCATTCTAACCACACTTTGGCATGATTCACAGAAGCTATTGGTGCATCATAGCTAGGCTGTTTGGAAAGATTAATTGAACAGATCTTGACACCTTGACAATTTAAGTAACTTTCAATTAATTCATCCAATCTTGAGTCAGTATATTTGAGATCACTATCTTTTGTAAAGAATCCACCCAGTCAATCTGGTTTTGCTAATCTGTATTGCAATCTGGTTGGATGCTTGGGAGAAAACCTGTTTATTCTGAAATTTGAATTCATAAAGGGAGATTAGATAAATCCACCTCTGCCAGTTTGTCAATGTGGTTCCTGTTCCCGGTCATTTGGTTCCTTGCCAGCAATGCCCACTAAGCCTGAAATGTTATGCTCTTACAAATTCAGTCTTGGTTTTGTAGTTTTCAATCTCCCTTCATTGTTGGGTTTCTGGGCTAAAGTTCCAGATTTCTAAATTGTCCATTAATTTTAAGCTACTCTTTCCATTGAATTCTTGTCCCACCTGTGAACAATGATCTTCAATCACCTCAAACAACAGTTGCCATTCACTTGACAATAATGAAAGGGACTGCATGTTTATTCAGTGCAAGCTTCTCACTTCACCCTGGTATTAAGATAATGAATTAAAGACCAATGCTCATACTGAACAGTTAGTCCATATCCTGTCTTCAGTTTGTCTAGCTATTATATCACTTGGATAGAGAAAGGGTGGGAGTAAAGGCCAGCATAGACCCATCTACTGGCTTTTGGCAATGTTGACACTGGAATCCCTCTTTTTTTTCACTGAATGGCAATCGTGCCTGGGAGCTCTCAAGAATAGTTAAAGCATATTCTTGGTTACAGTCATTAATAAAGGGGCTTCCATTGAATGTTCTGTACCATTTTGTTCAGTCTAAAGGTGACATCCTTCCCCTGTTCTCTCTCCATTTCCCAACCACTGTCC
>JARFYF010000001.1:140114959-140129090 GCA_030265395.1 Rhina ancylostomus
CGTGGGTTTCCTCCGGGTGCTCCGGTTTCCTCCCACATTCCAAAGACGTACGGGTAGGTTAATTTGGGGGTTTAAAAATGGGTGGTGCTGACTCATTGGGTCGGAAGGGCCTGTTACCACGCTGTAAATAATATTTAAAAATTTAAAAAAATTTAAAACTAATTAATAGCTTTTTTCAAAAAGAGAATATTTACTACCTTTGGAAATGAGCTCTTTATTGCCACCTGGAGGAAGAACAGGGAACTGGGCTTCAGAAGATGGCACTTCTACATCCCTGCTGATTGACATGGCATGTTGATGTCAATGAGCTCAGCATACGAGGCATTGAATCTGGTACCATCAAGTCTACCTCCTTTACCAAGTCTACCGCAGGGGACATGAGTGTATCAAGGAAGGTAATTCTCAATGAAAAACAGGATAATGTTTCTATATTAATCATTGGTGACTATTGTAGGAAATGGGCTGTTTTGAGGTTAAGTTATGAGAACATGAATTAGGAGAATTCCTCTCTTTCATTTTTGAAGTGCTAGTCGTAACCTCTGGAACCATGTGAACACTGGGAATAGTCAGCAGGACAGGCAGCGTTTGTGGAAGGGGAACGAAAGTTGACTTGACCTTTCATAGTTTGTTCCTTGTTAAATCTCCTGCTGTTACTCTGTGCGAGCAGTAGTAATGTACAGGTGACCCCCCGCGTTACCAGGACGGTTGTATTCCTAGAAAACTGCACATTATGATTTTCCATAACGTGGAGCCAGGTCACTTGTGCACGTGTTATGGAGCATTGGCTGGCAAATGTAAATTTTGTGTTTGTTTATTTACTTTATTTACCCACAAATTCCCTGAGACCAACTTTTGTTCTGTATCTAAAATTTTTGGGCAGTGAATTCCGTTACCCTTATTCAAACAACTGTAACATTGGGGCTGCCTGTATCGTGTTTTTGTCTGTAACCAATTGACATTGCCCTATTTGTACAATTAGTTGGCATGTAGCAATTTGCAACCAATAGGCAGGTACCTGTCTCTGGAACCAATGAGGATTTAGCTTTCTGCAATGAATTGGCAGTAGCAGATGTTGTTGAAAGGCTACCCCCTCTAGTTGGGTGTTTGCACTCTAGGATGCTGCATTGGAATACACTGGTAGAAGCTTCCAGAATCAGTCAGGGGGAGCTAATTGAATAGTCGTGTCTTATTGGATTACCTGAGTCTTGATGAGTTTGTTCAACACTCCAGCAGAGAATCTAGATGCTACACAGTCTAACCAATGTGCGTTTCCTATCAGTGTAATTAATATGCAAACAGCAATTGACTATTTATGTAATGAAAATAAAAAGGATGCAAATTCTTGTTTAAACAAGTACCAAGATTAAACGTGAAGTAACAGACAGATCCTAATGCAATACAGCATTGCTCCTCATGCACGGCAATTAAAATGTGCACTTTTGGAAAGAGGAAAGAACTGCATGTATATGTTCCTGTACATACTGTAAAAACGTTTTAAAAAAATACATTGTTCCTTAAAGGGTTATTTCTTCATCTCTTCAACTGAGTTTGATGTTTGAGTCCAAGTTGATTCTCTAAGAATCTCTGGAGCCAGAGTGACTGTTTTTAAAGGCTATCAATTGGCAGTGGCAGCAGGGAAACAGAGCTTCATTAATCTACGTGTCACCAAATCTTGCTAAAATTGTAACAGAACATTTCCTGTTTGATAAGATATTGTGATAAGCACAGCAAAGGGCTCTGACGTGACCCTTTGAACAATACAGGAGGCCATTTGTTCCATCGAGTCTATGCCAGCTCACGGAGCAATCCCATTCCCCACTAATTTTCCCTGAAATCTGTTCTCTACACCCCCCCCTTCCACTTCCATCAACTTCCCATAAAATCTATCACTCACCTGTACTCGCCTCTCCTACAGTGGCTGGTTAACCTACTAACCAGGGGCGTGGGAGGAAACCGGAGTACACAGGGAAAACCTATGCGGTTGCAAGGAGCAAACTCCACACAGATAACACCAGAGGTCTGGATTGAAGCAGCACTGTGCTGCCACAACATAATTCAGAGGCAGCATACAACAAAACGGCACAGGAACAAGCCTTCTGTGCCAAACTAATTAGACTAATTTAAAGCTTAACTAAACTAATCCTTTCTGCCTACATACTGTAAGTATCCCTCCATTCTCTGCACATTCATGTGCCTGTCTAAGAGCTTCTTAAACACCTATATTGTATTTGCCTCCAGTACCATCCCGGCAGCCCGTTCCAGGCACCCACCGCTCTCTGTAAAAATAAATGCTTGCCCCACACATCTTTAAACTTGCCCCCTCTCACCTTACATGCATACTCTCCTATATTAGACAATTTGACCTTGGGGGGAGGGAAAAAGATACCAGCTTGTCTTCTCTGTTTATGCCTCTCATAATCTTTATAAACTTCTATCAGGTCTCCCCTCCGCTGCTCTAGAGAAAACAAACCAATTTTATCCAATCTCTTGTTTATAGCTCATACTCTCTGATCCAGGCAGCATCCTGGTAAACCTCTTCTGCACCCTTTCCAAAGCCTCCACATCCTTCCTATAATGTGACTGGAATTGAATGCAATACTCCAGATGCAGCCTAACCAGAGTTTTATAAAGCTCCAACCTAACTTCCTGACTCTTCAACTCAGTGCCTCGACTAATAAAGGCAAGCGTGCCATATGCCGCCTTCACCCTGTCAACCTGGGCAGCCAATTTCAGGGAGGAAGAGATGGGCAAAATGAAAACAGAAGGGTGGTAGTCCTGATTAGAGTGGGGTAAGGTAGCAGAGAGAGGAAGGACCTTTGCACAGGAAATCAGGCAGTTGAATTAGTTTGGGTGGAGAAAGCAACGGTGGGAATTATTTACAGTCCCCCACATAGTGGTGGTGATGCGGGGCAATGCACAAATCAGGAAATTAGACACATGTGACAAAGGTAATAGAATAGCAACAAGGGAATTTATACCACAAATCGAGCTAGCTGTAATAATGTGGAGGTTAAATCCGTGGCATGTGTCAAGTGGTTTTCTAGCTCAGTGTTGAGGAACCAGTGAGGCAAGAGACTATTTCAGATCTCATATTGTGCATGAGAAAGGTTTAATTAGTAACTTGGTGGTTAAGATCATAATGTGGTAGAAATTTGTATTAAGGTGGAAAGTAATTCAGTTCAATTTGAAATCAGAGTCTGAAACTTAAATAAAAGAAACTGTGAAATGAATGAAGTGTGAGTGAGCTGTGGTGGATTGGAACTACATTATAAGGTTCAAGAATAAACCAGCAATGACTAACACAAAAAATTAATACAAAGTTTAAAATAATTATTTATAACTTTCAGGTTAAAACCCAACAAGAAAAGTGATCCAGCCCAAGGCTATTTAGATCATAGGAAAAATCTCACACAGTTGCCAAAAATAGCACAATACGCCTAAGTATTGGGAAACTTTCAGAATTCAGCAAAGGAACACCCAGAAATTAATATAAAAAGGCAAAGTAGAATACAAGAGTATTCTGGCAAAAATCATACCAAGGAGTGAAAGCTTTTATAGATTTACAAAAGGAAAAGATTAGCCAATGTTAATGTGGGTCTTTTAGGAGAAATTATATAGAAAGTATAAAAAAAAGAGCAAGTTGAGGTTTATTGTCGTGGACACACATACCCAGGGTGTAAATGGCACAGCACAGGACAGTACAGAGAAATGGAACAAATATCGTGTGTCTGCTTACATGGAAGAACACTCAGAAACCCCCCAGAAGTGGTGTGTCTGGAGTGAATGAGAACTGTAAAACATTAATACTGAAGAAATTAAAGCAACTGAAAGCCAATGGAGAGAGTGGATGCAATGGTTGTTATTATCCAAAATCCCACAGATTCTAGAACAGTTCCGGCAGAGAGGAAGGTAGCAGAAATAACACCTACTACTTTAGATAAGATTCCTTTATCAGTCACATGTACATCGACACGCACAGTGAACTGCATCTTTTGCGTCGAGTGTTCTGGGGGCAGCCCGCAAGTGTCGCCGCGTTTCCGGCGCCAACACAGCACGCCCGCAACTTCCTAACCCGTACGTCTTTGGAACGTGGGAGGAAACCGGAGCACCCGGAGGAAACCCACATGGTCACGGGGAGAACGTATATACTCCTTACAGGCACAGCAGGGGGAATTGAACCCAGGTTGCTGGCACTCATTTAAGTGGCATGCACAGGGAAAACATAAATTATACACATTTTTCACAAGTAAGGGAACGCAGCAGATCGAGCAGCGTCTGTGGGAGGAAACGGATTGTCAACATTTCAAGTTGAAACCTTGCATCAGGACGTTGAGTTCCTCCAGCAGATTGTTTGTTGCTCCAGATTCCAGCATCTGCAGTGTCTCGTTTGGGGTAATCCGTTCATTACCTGGGGACACCCTCACTCCACCGTGAACTGTCTTCAAGGAATATCCATTTCGATGAAGTTCTCCTCTCTTTGGGAGTTTTTTTTGATGTGCTGAGTTCGTCCACCATCTTTTTTGTTTGATTTCCGGCTCTGTAGTTGCTTCCCTTCACAATGTACTAATGAGTACAAAGAAAATTTGATTCTAACACTAGCAAAGCGATCACCATATTAGTCAAATTTAACACCAGTCTTTTATTGTGTAACAATAAATAACATATCTAAAAAACTGCAGATACTGGAAGTCCAAAATAAAAACAGAAAATGCTAGAAACATTCAGCAGGTCAGGCAGCATCTGGGAAAAGTGAATCAGTTAACATTTCAGGTCAGAAGAAGGGTTGTTTATGTTTTCATTTAAGGAAAAATTGTAATGCATGCAGTAAGACTAAGAGGCATTAACTAATGTACAACGCATTATTAAGTGTCCCATTATCACAATAAGTCAAAACTTCTGCAAAATATAAAATGAAAATGCCGGCAATACTTAGCAGATCAATAAGCATCTGTGTAGAGAGAAACAAAGTTACAGTTTTTAATGAAGGGTTGTCGACCTGAAATGTTTTTTTAAAAAATACTGAAACACCACACTATTTTGAGAATTTTTAAAAAAACTTGCAGATGCTTGGAAATTCAAAATAAAGACAAAAAAAAATACTGACCAGGCCCGCATATATGGGAAGAGAAGCGGCTAACGTTTCAGGCCGGACACCCTACATCAGAACCGGAAAGAAGTTGCAGTGGGGGTGGGGAAAAGGGAGGGGGGTGTCTCTAATGAAGTCAAACCAGGGTGACCATGGGGAAATCATTAACCAGCTAATCTTGTTTACAGCCTGTCACCCTGGTTTTACCCCATCAGACACATCCCCCACCCCTCCCAGCTGAACGAGTTTTCTGTGGTCTCCTTTCCACTTCTGCCGAAGGGTGTTGGACCTGAAACTTTCCGTGCTGTATTACTCTATGACTGACCTTGCACCTTAGTGCAGTGCACTTTCTCTGTAGCTGTGACACTTTACTCTGTACTATTACTGTTTTTACCTGTACTACATCAATGCACTCTGTACTAACCCAATGTAACTGCACTGTGTAATGAATTGACCCGTACGATTGGTATGAAAGACAAGTTTTTCACTGTACCTTGGTACAAGTGACAATAATCAACCAATACCAATACCAAGTACTTAATTATCAATCTTGTAAGTGATACATTCTACTCAGTATAGAGAGATTTATAATACTCCTTATTCCAAACCATCTCAGATTGGCCCTTGCCCTTGACTTTTCAACAGCTGAATACAGTCTTCTTCCAACTATCTTGTCGCATCCTTCCATAACTTTAAACTCAATTCAGGGCAAGGGAATCAGAGATGCTGCATCTGAGATGAAACGTTGAACAGAGATTCTGTCCACCCAGGACCTATTTAGTCCATTTTCGTCATTCATCGCGATCACAGGTGATATAAAAACTTACTCCATTCACCCATTTAGCCTCAAAATATTATTACCCTCTTGTCTGACTAAGGAGAAGGGCAAGTCATAGAAGCATCCACCACTCTTTATAGGTGAGTCTTGGAGCCATTCAACACAGGAACAGGCCCTTCAGCTCACCATATCCATGCTAACTAGTATTAGTCCCATTTCCTATTCCACATTTCTATAGGAAGATCTCTTTCCACATCTCCCTCCTGAATGGACTATGATTATTCCATGTTGTTATACAACGATTGTTCAGTATCTCGCCACGCATCTGTTACTTAATATGGATTAAGTGGTCATTTATCATCCTGCTTTAAACTGGCAGGCTATTTGCCTGTACAGCAGTGACTACATTTCATTAGTGAGAAGCACTAGATAAAAGCAAGTTAATTTCTTGCAGAGATTCACATGCACCTCTTCCAACCTTGCTTATTCAAGTGCTCTCGACGTGGTCTCCTCTGCATCAGCAAGACCAAGTGCAGACTGGGTGACTGCTCTGCTGAGTGTCTGCGCTCCGTCCACCATGGCCATCTGCAGCTCCCAGAAGCCATTTTAATTCCCCTCCCCATTCCCAGACTGACATGTCTGTCCTTGGACACCGCCACAGCCAGGTGAGGCCAAATACAAACCAGAGGAGCAGCACCTCACATTCTGCCTGGGTAGTCTACGACCCGATGGCATGAACAGTGAATTCTCCATCTTCAGGTAAACTGCTCCCTCTCTGTCTCTCTCTCTCTCTCCTCCTGGTCCACCAAGTTCTTCCTACGTACCAGTCTTCTCTGTACTTAGCTGCTCATACAGTGCCGCATGTCGAGCATTCTGACAATTTAGAGACAGTGGAAGGGTCAGAAGAGGTGGTGGAAAGGTAAAACTGGGTGTCGTCAACATGGTTTTTGGATGATATCACTGAGAGGGAGAAGATGGATGAAGGCTAGGAGGGGGTTTAGGATAGAGCCCAAGCTGCATGATTCCTTTATGCCAGCAGTCAAGCAATGACAATGGCTATTTCAAGTAATGTTGGATTCCCATTCCCTATTGCCCTTTCCTGCACCTAACAAATGCCACTCAAAGTGCACTCAACTACAAGTTGCATAGTCAACAAGCACTCACTTTCTGTTAACTGGGGGAGGGATGGAAAGAGGGTCTCAGAATTAGCCAGAGCCCACTCCTCCAATGAATGTGCCACCATCAACTAAATCATAGCCAGGAAAATGGGAATTAAAGGGAATAAAAGTGCAGCTGGTGGAAATGCCCAGTGAGAGACTGAATCCAGACACGAGTTGAGAGTCTAGGCTGGATTAGCATTTATAATCTATCATTGTAGATAAATATCCCATGGCTCGGGGAAGAGAACTAATTGAAGGGCTGCAGTGAAATAAGAGGGAGTGATGGCATTGCTTTGTTGGGAGCCAGCATGGATGCAATGGACTGAATGGCCTCCTTCTGTGTCGCAATATGTAAATAAGCATGGCACTTCACAGCAGGACAGATCAAAATAGCGGCTAAAGTGAGGAGGATGGGGAAAGGCTTGAGATTAAAGAGGGACCTTAGTGTTGAGTGAGGCAGAGGGATTAAGAAATTGCTGTGTGTGATTATTTATAGTTTTCATTCATGTTTATCAGGTCTTATTTCTGGCGGCAATGTTTGCATTCCATCCACAGTTCATAAGCATGTTAACTGCCTAGATTTTTTAACCTCAGCGAGGGACAGGGAGAGTTGGAGGGAGGGAGTAGTCATGTAGGACAAAGGATGATTCAAATGTGGCCATTACAAAGGAATGGACTAAATGCCGGAAGGGAAAAGAATTGGAAAGGTATGGGGAAAGAACAGGAAAATGTGAATGACTGGAATGCTCTGACAAAGAGGACGTGCAAACTCATTTCTCTAACAGCCTCTTTTGTGCTGCTTTGAACCCATTTTTATAGAGTGATACAGTTACCAAGCATGGAAACAGGCCCTTCGGCCCAACACATCCATGCTGACCAAGGTGCCTTTCTGAGCTGGTCCTGTTTGCCCACGTTCACCCATATCCCTCTAAACCTTTCCTATTCATGGATCTGTCCAAACACCTTTTAAACATTATAATTGTACTCACATCTACCAATTCCTCTGGCAGCTCGTTTCAAATACCCCTCACCCTCTTTGTGGAAAACTTTCCCCTTTAAATCTTTCCCCTCTCACCTTAAACGTCTGCTCTCTAGTTTTAGAGTTCCCCTACCCTAAGGAAAAGACAGTGACCATTCTCCTAATCTATATCCCCCATGATTTTATAAACCTCCGCAAGGTCCCCCCTCAGCCTCCTTCACTCCAGGGAAAACAGTCTCAGCCTATCCAGTCTTGCCTTATAACTCAAGCCCTCCAGTCCCGGCAACAAAGAGGGGTTGGAGAGCAACACTCCATATAACCAGAGTGAAATGCGATGACAGATGACACTTGACCGGTGCAGTGTTGTGTGAAGGAAAATTTGTAATCGACTGGACTTTGGTACTCACTTCTGATAGCATTTCGTACTGTCCCCGTCTTCCCAGCGCGATGGTGAGCAGATCATAGACAATGGAGGCACTCTGCAAACTGATAACCCGATCACTGTTGTGTTCTGGGATCCGGCTCAGCACTGCATCCCTGTTAGCCTGACAAACACAAATACAGGAATTCAGTGGAGTCAAATCTATACAAATTCTTTCAGTACTTCTGGGTTTTTTTTTGCTGTGCTCAACAGAAGAATCAAAACAAGTGCCAAAGTAGATAAGAGATTTTAAACAAATGTATGTATCAAAAGTTTGCTGCCAGCTTTCATAGAGTCATAGAGTAACACAGCAAGGAAACAGGACCTTTGGCCCAACTCATCTTAGCCCAGCTAAGCTAGTCCCATTCGCCCACGTTTGGCCCATATTCCTCTGAACCTTTCCTATCCATGTACTTATCCAAATATCGTTTAAATTTCACTATTGTACCTGCCTCAACTACTTCCTCTGGCAGCTCATTCCATGTACGCACCACCCTCTGCTTGAAGAAGTTTTCCCTCAGGTCCCTTTTAAATCTTTCCCGTCTCTCCTTAAACCTGTGCCCTCTGGATTTTGGTTCCCTTTCCCTGGGAAAAAAAACTGTGTGCGTTCACCTTATCGATGCCAACTCAACATTTTATATGCCTCTATACAGTCACCCCTCAGTCTCCCACGCTCCAAGGAATGAAGTCCTAGCCTGCCGAACCTCTTCGCTATAACTCAGGCCCTTGAGTCCTGGCAACTTTCCCTGCCCTCTAGTTTCTTCTTCTCCCTGTCCTGGAGGTGCAGTGAGTGTCAAAGGAGCTGGCTGGCCCCTCAGGTCTCCCTCTGTCACTCAGTGATACTAATAAACCGAGGGAAGAGTGTAGATCGCATCCCAGTCTGACTATGTTCTCATACACTCTCACTTTACCACCAGGGATGAAGAATCCTGGGCAGGAGTATGGAACCCGAATGATATAATTACTCAAGGTCACTAAGAGAAAAATTGTTTCTTCATTGTCCAACACAAGAACATGGAATCTTCTGATCTTCATTTAGCATTATGAATCACTAGACACCATGTGCCCTCAGAGGATTCATGGGCAACTGACTTTACTGAAAACAAAGAAAATACATTGCATCATGCTTCCAAAAATAGGCAAGCTAAAAGGAGCACACAATTACAAACAGCATGAGGGAAACAGTTTGCGGCTGAACTTGAGAAAAATACACCACGGGAAAATATATTTAAATCAATTTGCGTGGAAGGTGTATGCGAGTGTTTCACAGGAGGTCAGGACTGATTGAGGATCTGGGGCTTTGTGGGTTCGAGAAAAGGATCAACAAACAAATAGCTGGAAGAACTCAGCGAGTCGAGCAGCATCTGTGGGAGGAAGGGAATTGTCGATGTTTCGGGTTGAGACTCTGCATCATGCCATGTCTCGAACCGAAACATCGACAATTCCTTTCCTCCCACAGACGCTGCCCAACCCACTGAGTTCTTCCAGCAGATTGGCTGTTGCTCTAGATTCCAGCATCTGCAGTCTCTTGTGTCTGCTCAAAAAAAGGAGCAATGCTTAAGTAGAAGACGCAAACCTCATTAATCCTGGTAAATGCTCCAGACTAGATTTGCTCTGAATAAAACCTACACCTCAACAAACAGCAAGGGTACTCTGTAAAATGACTCACATTCATATTTAACCTGCCCATTGTTGGGCAGGAAACAAAGAAGGTAGGAGAATAACAAACTACATCAGAACATCTCATGCTGTAACCATTTTAAACCATTCCAACATGGACATTTACATCAGTGTATTTCCGACCCACAGTAAAGATATGATAAACTTGGAACTTAAGTACATTTTTTGTAAACAAGTAAAAAGTTGAAGGAAGTCAAGAAAAAGCACACGTGAATTCCTGAACACCAAACTTCTTCATAGGTCAAAGGAAAGAGATTTGTGAAATCTGAATATTCTCTTCAACTACATGGAAGAGCATGGAAAATAAAAAGACAACTCAAATGAAGGATCACAAATCCAAAATAAACAACGTTGGTTGGTTTCATGTCTAAATATAAATGACCTGTCTGGGATCATCATTCTGAGTGCAAGAAGTGGAAAATAATCCAACGCTCGCCTTTTAGTTTACAACCATGGCCTTGGCTTGCCCCTACATCCATTGCTCCAGCAGCAGCATTGCCCAGGAACACTCCAATGCTGACCTCTCATGAATGAATCATTTCCCATAAGCCACCATTGGTCACTGTGCCTTCACCTGTCTCAACTTAAAACTCAAGAAATTGTTCGAAGTCCTCCACTCATTTATTTCTTCAAGATATTCCTTAAATCAACCTTTAGGGCATCTTCTTGATGTCCGTGTCAAATTTTTGTCTGATTATGCTCTGTGAAGTGCCTTGAAATACACATTAATAAGTACTATAAAAATGCAAATGGTTGTTATCATTGTTAAAAAGTAACAAGCAGTTTACACAGCTCATAGTCGTGTTTCTTGTACCCTTTGCCGATTAAAATTTGATACCTTGCTTAAGCTTGTAAGTGGCTGAATCCACACACTGTTATCTACCTCTGAGGCAGGGTGGCCTCCTTGGTCTGCAGTAGCTGACACCCCAGAAGATGAGCAACTCAGCAACTCAGAAGAACAAGCTTGCTCCTTAGATTGAAAACCTTCTGTGTGGGGCAGTTCATGTTGGCTGGGCACTGAAGCATCAATTAACTTCAGCTTGGTTCAAATGTCCTTTGACGGGAAAGGAAAAGCAACGATAAACCAAAATAGAAAACCTTTTCCTATTCTGATCTACCCCTAACCCTCCAGATACATGGGGTGAATAGGTAAATGTAAACCTTAAATAAAAACATGTGAAGAATTATTATGCGCTACTTAATCTTGCAAAATGTGCTAGAAGAGCAAATGATTTTTTTAAAGTAGTTCAAATTTCCACCTGTGATCACCTCATGGCTCGGGACAAGAGGGGGTTACAACATAGCAAAGTACGCAGTGAAAGATGGGCATTCTGCAGGGTTGCCTCTCCATTCCCAATCTATACATGGAAGGGGAAGTTGGGGGGAAGAAAAGGAGGCAGTGAGGGGATAACCCTTCAGATATGGTCCGTGCCATTATGTAGGCGCTTAAGAGAGAACACTGCTGGGGGTCTCTAGCTTATTAAGACCTAATTAAAATTCACCCTCGAAAATGGGAAAAGGAAGCTATGAAAATTGTTAAGAAATATGATACCTCCACCTGTCTCAATCATATATAACAAATTTATCCAATTATTTAATTTATTTAAATGCACACTGTCTCTCTTGTTTACAACTGGAAGTGTATCTCGGAGGAGCACAGATCTTCTGTCCTGCTCTAGAATTACAGAATTTGCATTGGATAACCCCTGCTCTGCCTGTATGCTGAGCCTGGCCTGACCACTGTCGAAGATGTAGTCTGACGCTAGACTACTGTGTGCAGTTTTAGTCAACCCATTACAGGAAGGATGTGGAGGCTTTGGAGAGGGTGCAAGAGTGGTTCACCAGGATGCTGCCTGGATTAGAGGGTTTGAGTTATCTGGAGAGGTTGGACAAAACTTGGGTTGCTTTCTCTGTAGCTTCAGAGACTGAAGGGAGACCTGATAGAAGTTTATAAAGTTATGAGAGGTATAGATATTGTGGATAGTCAGAATCTTTTTCCCAGGGTAGAAATGTCAGGTATGAGAGGTCATGCATATAAGGTGAGAAGGAGAAAGTTTAAAGGAGATGTGCGGGGCAAGTTTATTTTTGCACAGAGAGTGGCAGGTGCCTGAAATGGGCTGCCGGGGGGAGTGGTGGAAGCAGATGTGATAGTATTGTTTAGGAAACTATGAGATAGTTACGTGAATATGCAGGGGATGGAGGAAGACGGATCATGTACAGGCAGAAGAGAATTAGCTTAATTTAGCATCATGTACAACACAAACATCGTGGGCCAAAGGGCCTGCTCCTGTGCTGTGTTGTACTGCTCTACGTCCTAAACCCAAAGCTGCTCAGGGTTGTCCACTAAGGCCAGCAGCATTTCACCAGTCATATCATAGCCACTGGGGAAGAATTACGTGGTATAAGTCATGGCACCTGAAAATAGTGCTGAAGGAACGTACAAGGGAGATTAATTGGTGTTTCTATTGTACTTGCATAAGAGCCAGGAATAGGAGTTGGCCATTCACCCCCTCAAACCTCAACAAGATCGTGGTTGATCTTCTACCTCAACATCATTCTCTGCACCATCCCCACATCCCTCCATTCATTTAATTTCTAGAACCTATTGATCTCATAGTCATAAGAGTTGTACAGCATGGAAAAAGGCTACCTGCACTGCACTTTCTTTGTAATATTAACACTTTATTCTGCACTCTGTTATTGTTTTCCTTGTACTACCTCAATGCACTGTGTAATGAATGGATCTGTACGAACAGTATGCCAGACACGTTTTTCACTGTAGCTCGGTACATGTGAGGACAATAAACCGATTTATGTGTCCATGCCGACCAAGATGTATATTCAAGCCAATCCCATTTCCCAGCATTTGGCTCATATCCCTCTAAACTCTTGTCATCCATCTACCTGTCCACATACTTCTTAAATATATCTAATGTACCTGCCTCAAGCACTTCCTCTGGCAGCTGGTTCCATATATCCACCACTCTGTGTAAAAAAGTTCACCCTCAGGTTCTTATTGAAGTTTTCACATCTAACCTTAAAACTTCGCCCTCTAGTTTTTGATTCCCCAACCTTGGAAAAAAGACCGCTCACCCTATCTATGCCCCTCATGATTTTAATTACTTCTATGAAATCACCCCTCAGTCTCCCATGCTCCAAGGAGTAAAGGCCCAGCCTGTCTAATTTCTCTCTATAACTCAGTCCCTCGATCCTAGCAACATCCTTCTAAAACTTTTTTGCACTCTTACAGTTTACTCACATCCTTCCTGTAAGGATATCTCTTGCTTTGAATGTAATTAGCAACTAAGTCTCCCCAGTCATAGAGTTATACAGCACTGAAAAAGGCCCTTCAGCCCAACTCATCCATGCCAACTTTGTTGCCCAGCTCTCTGGGTAGAAAATTCCAAAGATGTTTTACCTTCCAAGAGAAGAAATTCCTCCTCATTTCAGCCTTAAATGACCTACCCCTTATTTTGAAATTGTGATCCCAAGTTCGAGACTTCTCAGCCTGGGAGAAACACATTCCCTCTAACTCCTCTGTCAAACCTTCTAAGAATTTGTACATTCAAAGAGATCACCCCTCATTCTTCTAAACTCTAAAGAACAGAGCTCTTGCCTACACAATCTCTCCTGATATGACAAAGCAGCAGACTGCCATAGAGTGAAGCATCCTGACTGCTGCCAGAAAACTGGATGCTGACCTACATAGTTGTCTATGTATGGTCGCACACCAGCTGGACGTTGAATAATCCCTTCCACTTGTGGTACGTCTCCACACTCCTTTGTCGTGCCCACAATACAACCCGAATGCACTCAACAGCATGTGGCACTAAAGTGAAGCCCCCATTCCTCATGCTTCTAGCTGCTCTCTGACCTGGTGGGCAAAAATGATCACCAGTTTTCTTGGAGTAGAGAGTGTGCATGTCCTCCCTATCACAACTGGCCGTGCCCCAAGCTGCAAACAGGATGCAGACACCGGCAGATAATTGGTGTGTTCATTTTGGTTGAGCTGCTGGAGTTCTCTAAG
>JARFYF010000001.1:141003960-141020102 GCA_030265395.1 Rhina ancylostomus
TTTTCTGTGCTGTAGTGTTCTATGGTTCTAAGTGGGAAAAGGCTATTTGGCCCCTTGTGTCTAATTCACCATTCAGCAATGCTGCAGCTGATCTTTTACCACTATGCCACTTTGCTGCATCAACTCATTTCAGAAGTCCTTTAAAATCTAAAAATCACCTTCTTGAATATACTCAGTGATCGATAATAATTCCAAAAGATTCATTATGTTCTGAGTGAAGATATTTCTTCTCATCATCTGGAATGGATGATCCCTTATTTTGTAGATTGAGGTTTCCGGTTCTAGATACCCCAGCCAAGGGAAGCATCATCCACACATCAATGCAGTTAACACTTTAAGAATTTATGTTTCGAGAAGATTACCTCTCATTCTTCTAAACTCAGAATGCTTAACCTCTCCTCATTCAACAAACTTGCTATCCCAGTAATCAATCTGATTCCCCTAGTGCACACTCCCCCCACCACAAGTATATACTTCCTTGGGTAGGGAAGCCACATGTACACAAAATTCCAGATGCAGTCACACTATGGCCCCATGGAATTGGAGCAAGATACCTCTACTCTTGTACTCAAAGTTCTTGCAATACATGCCAACATATTGTTTTCAATCCTAATTGCTTGCTGCATCTGCGCATTAACATCCGGGATTCTTAGGTCCCTCTGAAAAATCAGTTTTTTAAAAAACTGGTTTGAGTTTTAAAAGACAAGTCATATTTCTCTATCAAAAGTGGATGACATCACAGTTTCCACATTACGTTCAATCTTTGGAATTGATTTCTGCTTTTGTGATGAATAATCTTGTCCTTCCAAAATGTTGTGTGCAACAATCACCAGGACCAAGTAACATGAATGTTATCGAATACTGGAAGTAACCAGAAGTATACTGCACAGAAAGAAAGAGAATACCCTGGGAAAATATTACAAGTATCGGCCAACTGCCATTTCTAATATATATGCACACCATTAAATCTAGACGATAATGGATGAAAAATGCCACATGGATCGAAAGGGAAGGTTCACTAGCAAAACAGAATATCCAATGACACTATCAGTCTGGAAGTATAATTTTCTATTTTACAGCTGAAACACCATTAGCTCTGTCTCAAATGCCAAAACAGCCATCTTCTGTATTGAAAACTACAGAAGATAGAAATTAGGTGTAAAACATTATCAATAATTGTGAATCTTTATGTGAACAGCAGCAATGCAGAACTTCAAGTCCCGCCCTAGTTGGTCTAAGGGAATCAAGAGTTAACTCCATAACGTGGACTTAAGTAAATAGTGTAGACTCGACTATGCGGAAGTGGCATGTTCGAATCCTTAAAGGGCATCAATGAATTTTAAATAATGATTTGCTTAATTCAATTTTATGAAGTCAATGATAGATTTTAGTTCAATTCCAGCAAGTTTCTCTAATTTCCCTTAGATTCAGCCTAGGAAACAACCTTGCTCCACAGAGTTTCTGCATTATTTAAGTCCATTCCATTCAGTGATGAAGAACGTCCTGTTATTAATCCTAAACTTGCCTTCAACTAATTTGAACTCATGAATATTTTTCCTCACTCTCACTATTTAAAATTGGCAGAGTAGTTAATGAATTGGTATCCAGTGGTCTCCATTGTTGATAGCAACACAAATTCAAATTTCCATCGCATTTAAATTCAGCTAATTAAATTCATCTATAATTAAAGTTGGTATTGGTAATGGTCATCATGGAACTAACAAATTGCTGCAAAAATCCAACTGGTTCACCGATCCTCTTCAACCATAGGAATCTGCTATCCATACTCTGTTTGGGCTATATGTGACCCCAGCCCCCCTGAATGTGGTTGATTCTTAGCTTCAAATGTATTTTGGGAGGTTAAATCAGATGAGGACTTGCACAGTGAGTGGCAGGGCCCTGGGGAGTGTTATTGAACAGAGAGACTTGGGGGTACAAGCACATAGTTCCCCTGAATGTGGCGACACAGGTAGGCAGGGTAGTGAAGAAGGCACATGGCATGCTGGCCTTCATCCGCTGTGGTATTGAGTACAAGAGTTGGGATGTCAAGTTACAGTTGTACAAAAAGTCAATTAGATGACAAAGAGTATTGAATACATAAAGATTTACGAGAATATTGCCTGGATTGGAGGATTTGAGTTAGAAGGCTGGGACTATTTTCCTTGGAGCAAAAGGAGACTGAGGGGTAACCTTGTAGAGGTTTATAAAATCATGAGGGGCACAAGTAGGGTAGAAGGTCACAGTCTTTTTCCCCCAGGGTAGGGGAACCTAGAACATAAGGGGACATAGGTTTAAGGTGATGGGGAAAAATTTAAAAGGGACACAAGGGGCAAGTTTTTCCCACACAGAAGGTAGTGGGTATATGGAACGAGCTGCCAGAGGTGGTTAAGGCAGGTACAATCACAACACTTAAAAGACATTTGGACAGGTACACAGATAGGAGAGGTTTAGAGAGATATGGGCCAAATGCAGGCAAATAGGACTAGCTTAGATGGGCATCATGGATGAGCTGGGCTGAAGAGCCTGATTCTGTCCAGTATACCTCTTCCCTTTAAGATTGCTTAACAAGCTAGTAATTCAGAACACAAATGGTGATGGACAAAAAAAAAATTACTAGTTTGACCACAGACAATCCAATTAAAATCTCAGGTGACCATGTCCCACCTGAACCCAACCAGTACCATAGGACTTATTACTCTGTTGGTACCCAACCCAAACCTGACACAGATACAGGCTTTACAGAATTCAAGTCGAGTAGCTAGGCTCTACACAGGACTATCTTGTCAATGCAGTCAGGAGAAATATACTTTCTATGGAAATTTAAAATTCAGCAAGCATCTTGCATATACAGGCAACCCCCACATTAAGGCCATGCAAGTAATGGAAATTTGCCCTTACAGAATTCACAAATCACTACTCAAAAATTAGAGTTATGGAATAAAATTCACTCTCACAGTATTTGTACAAGTGAATCAACAAAGGTATATATTTTTTTTCAACTCGTGTTTCCTGATGCACGAGCAGATGATGAGGATGTGTGTTATGGAAAAAAAATTGCATACATGCTTTTTCCTAGGAATGCAAACCCCCCCCCCTCCCCCCACCACGGTAAACGTGAGCAATGAGTATTTGTGAAGAGTGAGATTTAAAAATGCAGCAACACCTGTGCAATGAAAAGACAACTTGCAACTGAAAAATCAGAAGTCGTGAGACTCCAGCTGCTGGGATGCATGAGGAAGGGTAAATATTAAGATGTCTGCCTGGGGCGGTGGTGGAGGAAGGCGCATTGGTCAAATTCAAGAGATTACTAGATAAGCATATGGAGGAATTTAAAATAGAGAGATATGTGGGAGGAAGGGGTTAGATAGTCTTAGGCGAGGTTTAAATGTCAGTACAACATTGTGGGCCGAAGGGCCTGTAATGTGCTATACTGTTCCATGTCACTTCCCTCAATCTTACCAATGGCATCACCACAGCTATGGCATGATGGAACATTGTGTCCAATCCCTGGAGTATTATCATGACAGGGAAAGAAAGGTTTTCTGCTCCCCTCAGCCAATCATAGCCCTGCTATGGCAGATGACAGCTTTAGAAAACCCACATCTGTCAGAGGCAGATGGAAGATAGCAGTGGCCAGCTCTACAATGGCAACATGTAGCACCTAAATGGGACCCTTTACAGATCTGTTTCTTTTTAATCCAGATGAAGACATTTAACAGTATAACTAGGAACATATATTTTAATACAAATATTTGCATGTGTAATGATTTTCCATCTCTGACCCATCCTAAACCTAATATAAATACTTGGGTGCAGCAGTCAGGTTTTAATTCATATCCTGTAAACAAATAAACAAACCTCTGTACTGCTTATATAAGATTATATTTCCAGTACCACAGATGACAAACTTTACAATATAATCCAGTGTTGTATATAAAAGGCTAAGACCAATAATGGGGTCCACCAATTATCATACAAATAGATAGTATTTCAATCAAATGCCATTAAATACCAGTATATACACCAGGAATACAAATACATCATCCTGCTTTTACTTAAATCCTGATTAACTATTTTAAATGTAATACTGAGCTCCAACAAACAGTCTGAACATGACAATAATCCACACATATCAAGTCAGACAAAATTTGTGAAATGGTTTAAAAAGGTACAAATTCCATCAACGTCATGAGATACTCACCTGGCATATCTTTTCCCATATTTCATCACAGCCTGCCTTTTCTTGAAAGCTGAGGGCCAAGTCATAGTTTTCTGCTTCTGACCACACAATCAATGTATCCTAAAAATATATTAAGGAAATCAATAAAACAAAATGCACAAATAATCAACATCAATACAAAATACTATCATTTTTCAAAACAGCATATTTTGAATTATAGCAATAATAATTATTAAGGAGAGTTAAAGAATACTATGCAAACTCCCACAAATATAGATGAAACAATAAATTCTGCAAGCAAAAATGACTTTACAATCATCTTAAGATGCAGCAAAATTATATTTCTGTTCTTTTTGATTATTTCCCAATGCATCACCTAACATGTCAGCCTTTGGTGAGATGTCAATCTTCTTATAACTTTCAAACTTTCCCCACCAAAAAGAGGCTCATTCTTAAACTATGGTTCAACATATACTAGTAGGTATCTAGAAGGAAGCTATCATCTGAGCACTCATGGCCTTGGTAACCTAATTAATACTGGATGCCAGGAAAAACAAAGGATAAATAGGCCCACAATGTGCTTTACAGTTCTGGTCACCATCAGGAGTGTGAAGGTGTTGACCCAAGAAGTTTTTTAATAAATTTTTTTCCTTCTGCTCTGTATTATTCCATCTACCAAAATTCTTCATATTAAAAAAAAGCATACAAAGTGTAACATGTGTAGTTGTTGTGACTGCCATTAATTACCCACCAAACTTCAAGTCATTGAAGTGAGGAATTGGACAAGCACCTGCTTACCAGTTGCTAAACAGGCCAAGAGTGCATGCCAGCTTAATGCAAATTGTATAGTCTGAGAGAGAGAGTAAAATAAATTCTCCACTTTACAATTAGTATTCTACAATTTAACTAATTAGAAGATAACTGTCCCCCAACAAGACAGGAGCTAAAGGGTTAAAAGAATTAATTACCAGTTGATACACAAAATGTACAAATGAACAGCTTTCTGATATGGTTTCTATACTTTTGCAGCATCATCATTAGAAATAACATTATAACTATTTTAATAACCTCACTCACGTAGGCGAACGTGGTGGCAGGAGAAAACTATTCTTCTGTGGGAGTATGTTTTAACCTCTTAACCGTGATTAATTTTGTGCTATAATTTTTCCACACTTTTCCGTGCCATTTTTTTCATTAAAAGATTGTGATAATTGTAACAATATTTGCAGTGTGGGTTAGTGATTAGAGCTGCACTAATACTCCAAATGGAAATTAAATACACCCAGGTGCAATATGAATGAAATCTGGGAGAGGCACTAGCATAAAGGGCAAGCAGCAGCAACTGCTCTCCAACATAATCTTGTCTCATCCCCAGTTGCTTTACCAAGACATTTTTCCTTAACTTACTCTTACTTTGATTTTTCTTAGCCCATTGTATTCAATTCTCATCTCTCCCCTCAAAATTTCCAAGAGATCAGAATGAAGCAAACTATCTGGGCAATTCTTTCAAGCACAAATGCAAAATATGGATGTTTTCCCCTTTCTATTCTGGTTAGCTAAGCACAAGTAGAAAAGCAGGAGAATCAATAACATACAGGTGAAATGAAACTTTCCAAGCTATTTACTATTATCAGATAAAATATGACAGTCACAAAAGGAAAAGGAAAAGGTAGGCATAAAATTGGTCAAAGAGCATTTCTGAAGGAGTGGAAAGGTTTGAGAAAATTACAAAACTAAGATCTTTCTCCAATTTTGTGGGTATGGAGGTGTTGGATGAAGTTGGTGAGAGAACTACAGATTTTGTTTTCAGTAATAGGTTTAGTATCACCAAGGTACAGAGAAAACCTTTGTTTTACATGTCACCCATTCAGACAATTTCAAAACACAAATATATCAAGGTAGTGTAAGGGGAAAAGCAATAACAGAATGCATAACATATTGATACAGTTACAGAGAAAGTGATGTGCAGTTAGACAAGGACCACAATGAGGTAGCTGGCTGCTTTTCCGAGGCAGTGAGAAGTGTAGTGTAGAGTCCATGGAGGGGAAGTTGGTTTTCATTATGGACTGAGCTGTGTCCATAACTCTCTGCAATTTTGTGTAGTCTTGGGCACAGCAGTTGACATACAAAGCAGTGAGGAATCTGAAAGGATGCTTTCTATGGTGCATCTATAAAAATTGGTGAGGGTCAACGGGGACATGCCGAAGTTCATTAGCCTTTTGAGGAAGTAGAGGTGCTGGTGCTTCCTTGGGTATTGTGGTTATGTGGTTGGACCAGGACAAACTATTGGTGATGTTTACACCTAATTTGGGCAGGAGATGCTTGCAGGCTGAGGCAGGTGGTTGGATTCAGAGATGGGGTGCTTTTTCTACCACTTATGCTAGGCTTCTTCGCATACCCAATATGCTTTGTGGCATCCCAAATAGTTCTTCTATACTTTGAATGATCATGGACCAGGAATGCCATGGGGATGATGCACTTTTTCCAAAGATATATTGAGACCATCCATTAATAGTTTCTACTATCCATCTGGTAATCTCTCATCATAAAAGTTCAGAACAGGGTGCTTGTTTCAGAAGCCTGGTGTTAAGATATGAATGATGTGGCCTGCTCAACAGAACTGACTTGAATATTATTATTGACTCAATATAGAGGATTTTGACCTGTATAAGATACTGACATTGGTTCGCTTACCCTGGCTGTGGATTCTAGAAAACTTTCAGGCACAGCATAGGTGTAATTTTTCCAGTGCTTTGAGATGCCTGTTATTAGTAGTCCAAGTCTCAGAAAGAAATAGCAGGGCAGAGGTCACTGCTGCCAAGTAGACCACAAGCTTTGTGCCAGGTTTGGAGGTCTTGATCCTTAATTATCCATTTCCTCAGGCTATCAAAGACCAGTGGGTATGCTGAAGGCAATGGCGAATTTCATCATCGACATTTGCCTTCACTGAAAGACAACTCCTAACATGTGGTAAGTGGTTCACATTTTCCAGGGCGAAATACAGACTTGAATCCTGGAATCTCAGATTACAAGTTTGATACCCTATTGACCAAGCTATCAAAGCTCCAGGGCCCAGGTCTTATGTAGCTGAAGGCAAGGCCATAAATGATGGAATGATTAAAGTTATATTGTTCAAGTACAAATTGAAACTCTTCTGGAAAACCATACTAGAATATTAATTTTACAACTATTATTTCACTGCAAACTTAATGACAACGGTACACATTAGTGCATTCAAGTCAATTACATTGTCATTAACCTGGTCGTAAATTTATTAATTTTTACATGTGTTAATGGGAAAAGAGTTGGCAAGTGTGGAGTAGAGACAGGACTGAGAGTCCCAGCTCTGGGGCTGATTGTAACATTTTCTGTATCCCTCCTTCCCTCATCCCCCTCAAATTGGAACCACCTTTCAGAATCCTTGCTCAACTCCCCTTCAATATGCTACTCACCACCCCCCCCCCAGAAAATGTTGTTAGTCTAGAAGTATAACCAGGGTATTTGTTTGTGGGTTGCATTATTGCCAACAGTGGGGAAAAGGTGCAACCTACAAACAAATCAGGAACGCACAACAGGACACAATATTACTTGAATGCAGAGATTTGAACTTTATAGGACAACGGGGCCATAATGCGGATTTCAAATCATTATTAGCTCATCAAGGCACAGAAATTTCCATTGAACCATTAAAGATTTAAAAATCAAAGTGTTTTCCTTTTGACCATTTGAACAAAAACATTGGTATTCTAATATTTGTTTACAGTGCAAGTTAAGCTGCAACATGAGATTCTTTTTCCAATCCTTTTCAAAAATAAATCACTCATCAGCACAACTGAAATGTATCAGTCAGTTAACTGCAAGCCTCCTGTGAGCCAAATAAAAATCTTTGTATAATAACCTGTGCAGTGTAAATAGTGTGCACGGAAGTCATATTTTAATTCTTTTATTAAGTCAGTTTCCTACAACACCTGCTGCAATTTTAAAATTCATGTATTTAATTTCACTTAATGTCAAATTTTAAAAAATCCAAATGCATGTGAACGTTTAACTGGAACTTTCTTGACGATAACTGCTTGTGGACCTTCTATGTTGTACCAGTGACACAGTGGGACTACTGCACACAGCAGGTCCAGAAAGCAGATATGATAATACGTGCTTGTTATCTTATATAGAAGATGTAATTTGTTCTATGTAATGGAGATAGCAATCTAACCAAAACTGCTTCCAGCTAGCCACCAGTTGTTTAAAAATACATCAAAACAGCTGTGCACTCACACTAAGTGCATGACTGTATCCATAGCAACTCCCTCATTATGGCTGCCCTCTAAGCAGAGAAAAATATTCACTGCTACTTTTCACAGCTGATTAACAGTTCAAAAAATCAGCACCCAAATTAAAATCAAGCCTCCTGACCAAGATCTTGTGTACCAAAAAAAATCTGGCATCATGACATTCAGCAATCAAATATACAGACTAAAACCAAATTTTAGCTCGGCTGTGTGAAGGATACTACAAGGAGGGGGTGGGGAGAACAATGAAGGAAAAAACAAACTCTGCTGTATTTTTCACAGAGCCTCAGCTGCCCTGAGGTGCTTCAATGGAAAATGCACTTTAATGAAAAAAACTTGAGTTGCTAGGCTCCTTCAAATGACAACTACGGATCAACAATGTATTGTCTGCAGAACTTCAGTTTCATTAGTTGGAGTTATACAACCAACTAACCACATTCATGGTTACTTTCCTCATGCCCGAACACTCACAACCAGATTTACTGAACTCACTTTCGCAACTTGCCATAGTGATATTTGATCTTGTATTCTCTGGTTTAACACAATAAATACTAAAAATAATGCATGCTGAAAAACAAATTGTGAACTTCATAATTGATGACTCCAACTTCAAGCATGATAATTGTCTACTCATAAAATCTGGGATCCCTATACTTCATATGTTTATGATTATAATCCATAGCAACAAATAACAAAAAACATACAAATGTCCACGATATAATGGGAGTTCTGATGCAGAAGCCAGAAATGACTGAATGACTTGAATTTCAATCAAATGGTTATGGTGATTCAGCCCACGGCATCCATGCTAGTTTCTTATAACCTGTTCGATCCCATTCCCCTCTCCTTTCCTTATAGCCCTACAAATTACTTTTGCTTATTTATAGAGTCATAGAGCACGGAAACAGGCCCTTCGGCCCAAATGGTCCATACCAACCAAGATTTCCATCCAAGCCAGTCCCATTTGCCTGCCTCTGGCCCATATCCCTCTAAACTTTTCCTATTCATACAACTCTCCATGTACCGTTTTGCTTTTAAAGCACCTGCCTCAGCTACTTCCTCTGGCAGCTCATTCCATTTGCTGACCACCCTCTGGATGAAAAAGTTGCCTCTTCAGGTTCCTATTACATCTCTCCCCTCTCACCTTAAACCTATGCCCTCCAGTTCTTGATTCCCCAATCCTGGGAAGAAAGACTGTGTACTGACCCTATCTATGCCCCTCATAATTTTGTACACCTCTAGAAGATCATCCCTCATTCTCCTATGCTCCAATGATAAGAGTCCCAACCTACTCAGCCACCCTTCACAATGAGTCCCTGGAGTGCTGGCAACATCCTCATAAATCTCCTCTGCACTCTTTGAATTCCTCATTAGCTGTTTCCATCAACCTTACAAGCAGCGAGCTTCAGATAATTACTACACTGCACAAAATATTCCTTACTCATTCTCTCCATTGCTTTAAACCTGTGCCCCTAATCTTTGAATAATTTGCTGATGGCAATAGCTTCATTCAATTCACCTAACCCTGTATGTGATTGGAAGATGGCAAAGGATTTGATTGCAATCTTGTATGCCTCAATTAAATCTCTTTTCAATCTTCTCTGTTCCAAGACGACAAACCCAGATCCTCCAGTCTAACCCTATAATGGAAGTCCCTCAAAGCTGGGACCATATTGAAAAATCTTTTCTGCACCCTTTCTTTAATTATGGTAGTCAGAAATGAATTACTAGTGTGAACTTAGCAGAATTGTCATCATAGTAGCTGAAGCCAAGCACTGATGTGGTTATGCATGTGGCTGGAGTGGGGCTTCAAAGTGGTGAATTGTGTTACCAGAACTAGGGACCAGAACTTGGTTAAGCTTGTAACCAGTGCCAGGACTGGAATGCAGTGGAAACACATGGCCTGAGTCAGCAACTGGAACACAGTTAAGTATGTGGGCAAAATGGGGATCAGAAACACAAACATTTTTAGGTGTGTGGCTGGAGCAAAGAACCGGGAATGCGGTTAGGTGTGCAGGTGGAAGCATAGGCCAAAAATGAGAGATGGGCTCATGAGCATAGCCACGAGTGTGGGCATGAAGTTGGTGGGGTGGTGATGATGAAGCCTGGAAGTGAGGCAGAAGGGATGCTCTTGTGTCCAAGTACACACGTATGAGTGAGTGTACACAAGCCAGGTAGCACCTCAACTTGTGCCCACTGATATGAGAGCATTAATACCCATACATCAGAGCCTGGTCTTCAGCCATCTTGGGCACTCCTGCCATTGAACCAAAACCTTGTCTGTGAAATGCTGGTGTACAACAGCTACCCCACTTCTAAAGTGGGGTAGCCGTTGTACCCCAGGCACAGACTACTTCTGATCCACAATATGAAATTTGGGACTGGAATGTCAAGACCCTCATGGGCAATCCCAAAAGCAACAGACCTGAATGCTATTCTGCTATCATAAGCTTGGGAACTCTTAGATTCTTTAATATTAACAATGCAACAATGGGTGAGGCATATCAGGCCAGTGGCAGTTTAAAGGTGGTGCCAAAACAAACTGGTAAAAGAATGCCATCTTAATAAGCGAGCTTCACCATCAAATCAGAATCAGACTCAGAAACAGATTTATTATCACTGGCTATCTGATGTGAAATGTGTTGTTTTGCAGCAGCAGTACAGTTCAGACATAAAAATCACTACAAATTATATAAATAAATGAAAATAAATAAATAAATAAATAAATGAATAAATAGATGGTTAGTGCGAGAAAAAAAAGAGGTAGTGTCCATGGACCGTTCAGAAATCTGATGGAAGAGGAAAGAAGCTGTTCCTGAATTTTTGACTCAGGCTTCTGCATCTCCTCCCTGATGGTAGTAACAAGAAGAGGGCATGTCCCAAATGGTGAGGATCCTTAGTGATGGATGCCGCCTTCTTGAGGCACGGGCTCTTAAAGATATCCTTAATGATGGATAGGGTTGTGCCCATGATGGAGCTGGCCGAGTCTACAACCCTCTGCAGCCTCTGGCGATCCTGTGCATTGGAGTCTCCATACAGGATGTGATGCAACCAGTCAGAATGCTCTCCAACATACATCTATAAAAATTTGTAATGGTTGTTGTTGACATACCAAATATCCTCAAACTCCTAATGAAGCCAAGTCACTGGCGTGCCTTCTTCATGACTGCTAGGCCCAGGATAGACCTTCAGAGATGTTGACGCCCAGGAAGTTGAAGCTGCTCACCCTTTCCACCACTGACTCCTTGAAGGACTGGTGTGCGTTCTCCCGACTTCCCCTTCCTGAAGTCCACAATAAATTCTGTGGTTTAGCTGACGTTAAGTGCAAGGCTGCTGTTGCGACACCACTCAACCAGTCGATCCATCTCACTCTTGTACACCTCCTCATCGCCATCTGAGATTCTACCAACAGTGGAGTCATCGGTAAATTTATAGATGTCATTTGAGCTGTGCTTAGCCAGAGTCATCAAAAAGTTAGCTCAAAAGGTGAGGCTAATCCAGTGTATCAGCCTGAAGAATTAGTGAATGCCTTATGACCTTTCAGCTCATCTCAACAGGTGATCACCATGCTACCGTCATCACTGCATACACACCAACCTTTGAAGCTTTGGGTGAAAAGCAGGGGAGACTTCTCCTCTAACAATGAAAAAGTCCTGGCCTGCATCTTAAAAGGAAAGGAAACAATTCTTCTGGGCAACTTCAACACCAGAGTGGAAAGCAATGCAACCCTCCAGCATGATGTGATCAGCAAGTTAAGAGCAGCGAAGACCAATTTCAATGGGGGTCCTTTTTTTGACAAAATGGTTGGAGCATAGCACTGTCATAACAAACACATCACAAGACACCACGGTCCAAACATTGGGACCTGCTAGATTACTTGATTATCCGAGTCAGGGTCTGCAAAGATGTCCACATCACCCGCACCATGAGAGGTTGGTCTGACCACCTAATGTACTCTATTATCTTGATTACTCTGGCACCAAAACACCCGTCTCCACATCAGTTGAGGATGATCCATGTCAAAGTTCTCAAGGACAGAGCTGCCTCTTCTCAAACAGAACTTCACAACTCCTAATTTACAGAAGATGCAAAGTATTTATTACTTATGGGTAGTGCCAAAGTCTGCCAAGATTGGCACCCATGAAGAGTCTCTTGGCTGCTCTAACAGAAATAACTAGCACTTGTTAGATGAGAATTATCAGGAGATTGAGGAACCAATTAACGACAAAAAAAAGGTTAGACTTGAAGCACCATCTTTCTGAGAAGGAAAAGAAACAGCTTTAGAAGTACCTTAGATAGAGGTCCAATAGAAAACCCGGGACTAAAGAACAGATGGTGATAAGGAGGCTCAGCAAATTGCTGATAGCCATGATATGTGCAGCTTTCTCAGTGCTGTAAAAGCCATCTGCAGCCCCAACACACAAGGCCAGACCCCACTGCAAGCCAGGCATCGGGTGAATGCATGAAGGACAGAGAGGCAGTCAACACGTGCTGAAAAGGACACATTGAAAATCTCCTCAGTCTGAATGGTCTTTGATGCGAATGCACTCAACTCCATTCACAGCAGCCAATGTGGGTCAGCCTCCTGGACAAGCTATCAAGCTGACCATATTGCAACTAAAAAAGGGCTCAGGAAATGGCACCCCTACTGAAATCCTAAAACTAAGCAGTGATGAAGTTCAATCTCAAATCCATTGCCTCATCACTCATACTAGGAAGATGATGATGTTCCGGGGACCTCAGACATGTAGATATCATGACCATTTTCAAGAAAGTAGACAGTCAATCTTAGCAAACTATAGAAAGGTCTTCCTGCACTCCATCACATGGAAAGACATTGCCAGTATCCTCCCTAACTACTTCCTCCAAATGACTGAAGAGCTGCTCCCCAAATCAAAGTGTGGATTCAGTCCATCCAGTGGTACAGTGGACACAATCTTCACTACACAACAATTCCAAGAAAAATGTAGGGAGCAGCACCAACCACTATACATGGCTTTCACCAAAAGCTTTTGACTATGGTGGGAAGGACTGTGGAACAGTGTCATCAACTTTGACTGCCCACAGAAATTTGTCCATGCTTGCTCCACAGTGGCATGAAACTTATAATATTAACCAAAGGCAACAAACAAGATGCCGGAGAAATGTGGGCCCTCCAGCACTTAGTTTGTTGCTCCAGATTCTAGGGTATCGGTAGTCTTTTGTATCGCCATGTTAACCGGTAGGTCTACCACAGACCTGTTCTCAGGGTAGACTAGGGTGAAACCCCAACTGCCCCAACATTTTTCAACCTTGCTGCAAAGTTTCTTTTCACTTAAAAAGGGAATGGAGCCAATCCTCAAAGCTATTAGTCTTCTATTAGTCTATTCAAGTTTTGGCAACTACATTCCAGAAACAAGGATACCAAACCCTCAGTACTCGAGCTGCAGTATGCAATTGACCCCCATGTTTGCACACAGAGGTCAAGCAATTGCCAATGCTTTCACTGAAGCCTACCAGAAGATGGGTGTTACACTTCTGGGAATCTCTGGACCATGACAACAAAGTGAAGCAGCATTCAAAATAGCATTTACAAACTCAAGGCCTTGCATTGAAACACACAAGAGGAACAGACAACCTCCCAATCTACTCATTTGCCTGTCCCATCGGCCATCACCTGCCCCATAGACTCAGTTGTACAAAATGGAAATAGGCCTCATCGACTCAGTTTATTCATGCCAACTGAGATGCCTCCTATGTGAATCCCACTTGCCTGCATTTGGCCCATATCCCTCTAAACCCTTCCTATCCACGTACCTCTCCAAATATTTTTCCAAATGTTGTAATTAGTGCTGCCTCTACCATCTATTGCCTTAAACCTAAGCCCTCTAGTTTTAGACTCCCCTATCCTGGGAAAAAGACTGCAACTATCTATGCCCTCATAATTATATAAACCTCTATAAAGGTCACCCTTAGGGTCCTTCTCTCCAGGAGTCCCAGCCTATCTAATCTCTCCCAAGATGCAGTTGGACTTGCAGGCCAAAGAGATAGATTTTATGAAGCAGCTTTAAAAAGACAGAAAGGTTCAGAAGGAATTAAAAAACTTAGGGTCCAAGCAGCTGAAGGCATACCCACCAATGGTGGGGAAGAGAAAACAAGACTGCACAAGGAGAACAGAAATTAGTGCAGAAAACTTACAAGGCTGCAAGAAATTAAAAGACAGAAAAAGTTGCCTAAGTAGGAGAGATATGAACATCAAAACAATGATAATTTTCAATTAGTTGTTTCCAGAATGGGTCCCAATACAGGTCAGTTTTGTAATATGGCCCTACTGCCAAACTACAATGTGTTCATCCAGGTACCTTACCTGTTGTTTTTGATAAGCTGTATTAGGATTTATTTTCGATTCAAGGAGAAGAGAACCTAAAGAGAAAAGAAAAATAAAATTAGATGATAATTTAGCTGGCCAAGCAGGTCTTGTTATTTGAACAACCAAGATATTTTAAAATTACCAACATGTTACCTGAAGGTACTGGCTTATGCTGGAAAATACTTACTGAGGCAACCTCTGCCCCTTCCCCATCTCTGTAACTTCACCCATAGCCTAGACAATGAATAAAACCCAGTAAAGAACATTAACAGCAATTCAAATGTAAAGACTATTCCTATCTTCTCTTGATATCTGTTTTGCATTTACCAGCAAGGAAGCTGGAACAATGAATAGAAATGTTGACTATTTTTCCCCTCCTTACTTGCCCCAGCACTGATAGCATTTGTAGTGCCTAAATGGTGCTCAAAAAGGTTTAAGCTAACTCAGCAGAATTTGACTCTGTTAGCTGTTATTAAAGATATTATAGAAGAGTAATTTCAATAATTGATGATCAGGTTAAGTCAGCAGAATAATTTTGTGAAAGACAGCAACACACAAAGGAGTTGGTGGAACTCTATGGGTCAGGCATTTCAGGTCCAGACCCTTCATCTGGACCGGTGAAAGAAACCACGTTTCACCAATTGAGTTCTTTGAAGAAGTACTGAGGATAGAAAGAGAATCCTACACTCAGATTTTCAGAAGATATTTGACAAGGTGCTGCATCAAAGATTATTGCAGAAAATAAATGCACGTGATTTTGGAGACAGGGTACAGGTGGCACAGTAGCACAGCGGTTAGCGTAATGCTATTACAGTGCCAGCGATTGGTGTTCATTTCCCATCGCTGTGTGTAAAGTGTTTGTACGCCCTTCTGTGTGTCTGTGTGGATTTCCTCCTGGTGCTCTAGTTTCCTCCCACATTCCAAAGACTCAAGGTCAGGTTAACGTGGGTTTAAATGGATGGCACGGACTCACTCGACTGGAAGGGCCTATTACCATGCTGTAAATAAAGTTGAAAAAAGGTTTAACACATTGATATGTGTAGAAGACCGGCAGGCAACTGGAAACAATAAAAAGACTTATTCACTTTGGCAAAATGTTTATACGAGTAGTGTGTCACAGGGAGTGTTAGTGCTCCAACTTGTTTTAGCAATTTACATATACAATTTGGATGAAGGCAGCATAGGTATTGTTACGTTTGCTGAGGCACAAAGGAAATTAAGTTGTGAAGAGCATGTAAGGAGGCTATAAAAAGGGATATTGATAGGTTAAAAGAGTGATATTGATAGGTTAAAAGAGTGATATTGATAGGTTAAAAGAGTGGGG
>JARFYF010000001.1:141035244-141046034 GCA_030265395.1 Rhina ancylostomus
CTCTTAAAAGACCCTATCGTATCCGCCTCCACCACCATTGCCGGCAGCCCATTCCACACACTCACCACTCTCTGAGTTTAAAAACTTACCCCTGATATCTCCTCTATATCTACTCCCCAGCACCTTAAACCTATGTCCTCTTGTGGCCACCATTTCAGCTCTGGGGAAAAGCCTCTGACTATCTACCCAATTGTTTATATTCATTTTCTTTGTTTGATTGGATGGCTTTTCAGACTCCAGTAAACCATGAATACAAGCGTTTAAAAAGTAAGCTATAACACAAACAACAAAATTTACAAATCATTTTTGTTTCTACTGCAACTATTTTTGTCAACACAGCTAACCCTCAGCTTGCAATTTCAAGAAGGTATTTAGCAATAGGCTGAAATTCAGTGGAATTGTTGGCTCTTGTTGAGAGGTCAGGCTTAGGTTACATATTCTTAAAACAAAAGTTCTTTTAATAAAACTGTCATAACCTTGAAAAAAAAGCAGATTGGCAGGTAACACTAATTTTAACCTCAGTAATTAGAATGCCATTATGGCAAATTATTTTAAGAAAGATTTTCAATATCGTGAGTCACACAACAAATAGAAGATGAACACTTGCGATGCTGAAATCACTAGCAATTTATAACAAAAAAAGGAACAGTTTTTAAACTCAAATTGTTCTGGAACACTCAAACCGAAATGAACAGAACAAAAATAATGTTTATAATCAGTTTAAATCAAGTACAGCTGAAGTGGTGCAGAATGGCACAAACACCTCTTTTGAACTGGGGATTGTTTTCAGGGCCTCAGGATGAGATAAGGAAATAATAAGTCTTTGGGTTTGCCAATGTCAGAAAAAATAGCTTTGGTTCATCAAGGAAAATTACATTTGAAGAAACTTGGCAAAAAACCCATGATCTACTGGGTAGTAATCCCTGGCCTCCTAGATGCTTCTGAAAACTGGACCACTACCATAGACGACTCAAAGCACTGGAAAAATACCACTAATTCTGTCTCTGCAAATTCACTGAAGGACAAACGAACCAACGTCAGTGCCTTCTCCCAGGCCAACATCCCCAGAATCTTTCTGACTGAGTGTAATGAGGACCTGATGGGGTAGGCCACATTGTTTGCAAGCCTGACACAAGGCTCAGAAGACAGACATTACTCTGAGCTTGGTCATGGAAAAAAGATCACCAAGTAGATTCAAGACAGTACTCTAAGTAATGCCACGTCCCCACCAACTCCTGGGAATCTGACCCATGACCACACAAAGTGGAGAAGTTCCAGGTATTATTGAGAATCTTGCTGCTTTCCATCAGGAGAACAAAGAAGCCCTACATAAGTGGCAGAAGGAGCAGACCACCTCACAACTACCTACCTGCCTTCCTTCTCCTGTTGGCCAGCACATGCCTCACCTACACAGTTCCATATTAGCTATCTTGGAAACAATGAAACCAGAGTGGAAATAAATCATCCTTAATCCTGAACTGTCCAAGAAGACGACTCTTCCTGTCTTTCTCCTGGTCACAAGCTGCAGCAACATTTTTAAGAAACAGAAACTTTTAACAATTTCTTCACAAAGAAGCTTGAGCAAATGAGAAAAATCCATTGCACAAGAATGCATGCTGGCTAATGTTCCTTTGAGAGCCTGCATCACATGCTGCAATTTGATTGTGCTTACCGGGGTAACACATCTGTGGAAATCCATGGCAGACTTTGAGATTGCAATCTCAGGGGGCACACAAGCATTTGAAAGGGAATGAATCATGACTGTACAGATGGAAAATTTAATAAGCAGTGTCAAGCACAATGCATCAAGAATCTCTAGGTGCCAGCTGACAGAGCAAAATTAGTGATAACTGCTTGTCCCAGAGACTAAAAAAATGTGCTCAGGACAGTCAAATAGCTTAATTGGAAGACAGAATTGAATTTATTGACAAAGTCAAAAATGTGTACTCTTATCTCAAAACACATTCTTGGAGGTACATTCAAACAATTCAATTCAATAAAATTTTACTGTGCAATTGATTTCATTACTCTTTTAGAATCACTAAAATATACAGAATTAAATTTTTTTCAGAATCAGTTCAAATTGGAGAGTCTGAAGACCATAAAGAAAAAAAAATTGGACCAGAATCCTTCTGTGGATAGCAAGGGGGAAAAAAAAACCACATCAGAAGACTCGTCACAGGAAATCGTGACACTATAAATGTGTGCAGTACATAGGTGTTTCTATTTAACCAAATAAATAAGTTTCAGAACTAATGTATCATGTGTCTAATTTTAAAGCAGTCTTGTTTGGTTGAAGGGTATACAAGATTGTCAATGCAAGTGCACAACTAAACCGGGTGAATACAAGAGAAAAGTACAAGGTTTCTGCAGTGTCTATGTACCGATTTCCTTGATAAAGAATAATAAACTGGAATCCATTCTCAAATTCAGAAGACAGTTTCAAAGCTATTCAATTTTGCTCCTGCTTTACCATAACTGGGTTCGATTACAGCCACAGAGAGAGATAGCATGGAAACAGCCTACTGAACCTGCATTGATCATCAACCACCCATCTACTACAAAATCAAATCTAGGCCACTGTATTAATAGGAACTCTTAGTACAATGGCCTATACTTGACTATCAGTGCTGGTTGATAATGAAGAAAGCTGCACATAAAGATCTAGGGGGCTATATATTGATAAAAGACTTTTCCAAGCATCAATTGCTGTCATGCTTCAGTCTTTTTCAACCAGTTCAAGCAATCAGTGATGATGACAACATTCACGAGGCTAAAGAGCCAATCACATTCAAGAATGCTCAGGCAACAAACCAGGAAGAAAATGAGAACTTATTTTGAGGTAAATTATCCGAGGGAATGAAAAATCATAAAAATTTGTTATTCAGGGCCATAGGTGATTAAGCAGAAATTAAGACTTTAACAGATAAAAACCTTATCAACAAAAGCAGAAAGTGCTGGAAACACTCTGCAGGTTACACTACATGAAGCAAGAACTAGTTAATATTTTGGGTCAAAGACTCATCAGTTCTGATTGACTTCAGTTGATAAAGTTATTTCTCCCTTCACAGCTGCAACCTCACCTGGTGAGTATTTCTTTGATTTTTTTTAAGCACTTGCAGTTTTTTTTTGTTTTTCAAATGTAGCAAAGCAAAAGGTTTCGAAGTATGGTGCTGATGAAAAGTCAAAAGTGAGAAATGTTATCTGCTTCCACATCCATAGAGTGCTGAATATTTCCAGTATTTACAGCTTTATTTCAGATTTTGCAATATTTTGCTTTCTGTCTAACATTTAAAGATTTTATACCTGACATGCACTTCACCAATTCCTTCAAATTATGTCAAAGGTAAGTGCAAAAATAACACCCCAGAAGGGGCAGGGAATCACTGGGGTGGAAGCTTTTGGATTTCAGTTACACATGTGCCTATTCCAGAGGTTGCTGTCAGATTACATCATGCTGATAATCTCACCACAAGTCCTTACCAATGTACCAAAATCTATAAGGTGAATAGAATACCTATGTAGAAACTTATACATCTATCAACAGGTGACCTCAGCTCTTCAAAGCATTGGCCAAATAAAACGAATAATATAAAATCAATCCAAAAAGAAACGTGGAAAACTGAATCCAACAGTCATCCTGAAGTATTCATTGCTTTGACTATTAAAGACAATTCTCTTCCCTTCTCCAATGCTGAGGATTTCCAGCATTTTCTGTTTATATTTCAGTCTTCCTGCATCTGCAGATTTTTTATTTCCATTAATAGTCATGATAAAGTGTTTTGGAACATTGTTGTGTTAATCTCACATCATCTATGACCAGCTATTTCAACATTAATGCGACAAGAATTTAAAATTTCACATGCAACTAGTCTGAAAAATTTGCAGAATTACCAATGTACACCCACACAGACAAATCTACAGAAAATAAAGAAAAACATTTACTAGGCTGTAACAGTAAATTCCTGCAAAAGAGGTCAAATTCCTCAGCAAAACTACAAATAATTTATTATTTACTCCTTAATTATCCTACCAAATAAAATAGCTTGATTCTCAAACTGGTAATATACCTCATCACATCATCACTTCCTGAGAAATATTCTGCTATTCACCTGGAAGTACTTCAAACAAGTCCAAACTTGTCTTTATTACATGGTGTTCATGAATATCAATTATCTGGCCAACAAAGGAGATTAAAATCATTGTTCTCACATAGATGATTTATATTTAATTTTCCACATGCAATAATGAACCTTTCCCATTTACAAACATTTAGTCCAACAAGATAGTTTAATGATGCTTAAATCAGGCTTCTTTAACTGCTCCAGTCCTTCCGGTGGAGATACTCACAAAGTAAGGAACACCATAATTTAAGACTATGAAGGAACAATGCGTTTCCAAGTCAAGACTGACTGACTGGGAGTGGAGCTTCAAGTGATGATGCTTTCAATGTGATTGCAGCCCTTGCTTTCCTGATGGTGGAAGCAGTGGGTTTGGGGAGGCAGTTTTGGTATGAACTAAGTAACTTCAATGTAAATTGTAACAGTACAGCAGTGATGGAAAATGTGCATGTATGGGTAATTGCTGGGGTCCAATCAAGTAAGCAATTTTGTTGTCCATGATGCCAAACTTTTTAAGTGTTGGAGGCACAGTCATTCAGGCAAGTTGGCAGTATTCCATCACACTCCTGGCTTGTGCATTGGAGGAGGTGGTGGAAAGGGTTTGGAGTCAGGAGACAAAGAAAACAAAATCATTTGAAGGATAAAATGCCTTTAACTTACTTTTGTAGTCACAATATTTATCTGGCTGGTTCAGTTAAGTTTCTGATCAGAGGATTCCAGGATGTTAATGGAGAGGTCTGTAAAAGGTAACCCTGTTGAATGTTAGCACTTGGCACAAATGTTACTTGCCAATGGCCAATCCATGCCCAAATGTTGTCATCGTATTACTACAGGCAGAGATGGGCAGCTTCACATTGATGAGCTCTGAATGGAATTGAACATTTTACAACCAACAGTGAACATCTCCACTTCTGACCACGATGGAAGAAAAGCCATAGATGAAGCAGCTGAAGATTATGGGGCCTCAGGCACTCAGAGGGTAGTAGCAGTCTGGGACTTGCTATCTGAAAAGGGTGAAGGTGGCAGAAGCCCTAACCAGATTTAAAATGATACCTGGATGTGTACTTAAAAAGTCATGACCTGTGGCACTACAGATCATTATTGATCAACATGGATGCAGCCAAATGATCTTCCATGTTGTAATTTTTCTATGATTCTCTGACACTGCCTGAGAAAATCCTACAGTGACATCCTGAACCCAAGCTGAATGACCTTCAACCCATTAGTCACCCCTCAAACAAAGTAATGCTGCTGTAATTGTTGAAGAGTTTATCTGGATTTCCAGAGGGTACATTTGCTAAACTCTGTCTTGTAAGTAAACCCAGTCACTCTTACCTCATGTCTTTATTTCCTAATATTGTAGATGGGAACTGTTGAGGTCTGGAGCCCAGTGATCCAGGCAAAACCAAATCCGAGCATCAGTAAGGAGGTTATTACTAAGTACATGCTGCTGGAGAGCAGTCAATGACAGCTTTCATAATTTTCTCACTGATGAGAGTGGGCTAATCAGATTCAATTAGGTGAACTGGTTTTCTCCTGCTTTTTGTGGACAGATGTTTCCAAGTAATTTGCCACACTGCCAGGTAGATGCCAATCTGGTAACTAGACCAAGGCAGCGTGTTTAGAGGCACAGCTAGTTTTGGAATGCAGGTTATCTGCACTATAGCTATGAAGCTGTATGGTTTCATAGCCTTTTCTGTATCATGCGACTTTCCTCGTTTAGCACACGTGCAGTCTTAGGTCACAGTAACTTCACCATTTTTAAATACACACCTGGCAAGCCCTCCTACACAACTCATTGAACAAACATTTTGTTATTTGTCCATTTTTTAAGATGTGAGTGCTGCCACCAAAACCAACACCTATTTCCCTTTACTAACTGCACCTGAATAGATTGGCTTGCTGTGCCATTTCAGGGGATATATAAAAGTCAGCTACATTACTGTGGGACTCGAGACAAAGGCCAGAGGCAAAGATGGCAAATCTTCCTCAGACATGTAAACTATATGGTTTTTTTATGACAATCAGTAGTTTTGTAGTCATTATGGCCAGGACTAGCCATTATTTTGCACATTAGTATGTTGGATATTATGTCATGCATTCCCAAAATTATACAGCATGGAAACAGGCCCTTTGGCCCAACTCGTCCATGCCGACCAAGATGTCTGCCTAAGCCAATGTCATTTCCATCATTTTGTCCATATCCTAAACCTTTTCCATCCATGTAACTGTCCAAATGTCTGTTAAACTTTGTTTCTACATCCTTCTACCACCTCCTCTGACTCCACATTCTTTGTGTGAAAAACTTGCCTTTCAGATCCCCTTTAAATCTTTACCCTCTCACTCAAAACCTAGGCTCTCTAATTTTAAACTCTCCTAACTTGGGAAAAAGACCAAATATCTACTCTATGTCTGCTCCTCATAATTTTATAAACCTCTTTTGCTCGAGGGAAAACAGTCCCAGCCTATCCAATCTCTCTTTATAATTAATAGGATAAATTGGTTTAAATACTTTACCAGTCTTTAAAAATACATGGACAGTAAACAAGAAGGTGGGGAAATTTGGACTATCTGTGCATAAACCCATTCTGGTCGATGAACGGTATCTACTAGGCTAGCCAACACTTCCCATGAATTATCAACAGTTGGCAATTTTGAGATGATCCCAGAAACAAAATAAAAATCATGTAATGTGTTGATTTGTCCACAATAATAAAATGGCACATCCATGTTCTGAAGTCAGATTACAACATCAGACACTGTCAGGTGGAACGTTTTGGAAAATCAGCCAGCTTTCATCTTGGGACAATGGTTTCACAACTGATTGGTCTTCACATCACCATTGTAGGTGGATTTAATTTTCCAGTAGAGGAGGAAGTAGCAGTCTTTTCCATGGATAGTTTAGCACTAGTTGTTGGCAGTCCAAATAGACTGAAGTGTCTAAGCCTACAGTCTTGTTTGCACAACAAGCAAGGAACTGTTTGTAGCATCAACAGGAGCCATTTGTTGGGAATATCCTTCCTGACCCAATATTCCCTCCCTCAGGCTTCACTGGTCAACAATAATGGATTGATGGTCCCACAAATAATTTCATACAAATCGGGAGCAGATATAGGCCACCTGGTCCCTGAACCTGCTCCACCTTTGAATATGATCATGGCTGACCTGCATCCCCATTGCTAGATCCCCAGCAACCTTTCACAAAAATCAAACGATTGCAAATTCTGTTAGTAAAATTGCAATTCCAAATGGCTGAATTCCTCTCAATTTTTCTGTAACCTCTTCAGAGATTTTACCTTAAAATATTAATCCAAAATGACATTCAACTAACATGCAGACTGTTTGATATCAACAAGGAAGAACCCATGCCATCTGCTGAAGTCACAATCAAATGCAATTATCAGTCCAGGAAAGATGACCAGAAGTTTGGACAGCTTTGACAAACTAGGATACTTTACTGAAAAATTTGTATTTCATGCTAAGCTTTCATCCAAAAATTAAATAAATACTCTGAACATATTTTTTTCAAGTGGTAAATAACCAGGTGCAAAATTGATTCTTTGGATTAATCAAAACTGTGAGGTCATAATATCTGTGCAATGTTAAGACAAGTGAGGAAGACTAATTTCAGTTAAGTTATTGAAATGATTATTCTCTTTGAAAGGAAGAACACTGTACTGGCCAAAAAATAAATGCACCAAAGAGCACAATTTCACAGGCCACCTTTATATTCTGGTAGGAGTTTGAACTCATTTGTCAATGCAACTGAAAATTTAATTATACTGGTGGCATACAAATTTGCTCAATTATTCTAGTTATTTGACAACAGCTTCCAGGTACTAAGGAACAGCTGTGAAATTCAATGCTTTCTGCTGGAGCTGCTTTGACAGAATGAAAAGAACCACTGCAGTGAATAAGGGATCACCACTGTGGTTAAGTCAAGTAAATGAAGCGATAGGCATTCAGATTCAGCAAAATCTTGGTTTTACAAATGCAATATTACTCACTGAGGCAAACCTACTTAAAACACTTCAGGGTACATTTGACATCGCTCACATGAACATCACTGTGTGCTCTGGGTAAATGAAGTTCAAACAGGATTCACAAAGAAATATTTTTATGTACTCCTTGACCACACAAAATTACAAAGACCAAATAAGCTTGATTAAAAGCTTAAGTCAACTTAATGTCATGACGCAAGTCAGAAAAATGATAAAATATTTCCCTTAATGGAAAACAAATAAATTAATACCTTCAAGGGGGCAAAGAACAAACGTTGCTTACTTCTACAACCCCAACAACTTCTGAAGTTAACATTCACTCTCCCTGTCAACTGCACTGCGACTGTAATAAATATAGTCTACCAGAGCAACTGTCTACCAATACAATACTGCCTAGTGTGGGAAGTCACTATTATCTCCAGTCACAGTTCATCCTGGTTCTTCAGAAAAGTGCTACAGTCCTAACTTCAGTAATGCATCACTGATTCTTCATTATCACCAAGTAAATTTCTTGGCATTCCCCACCCAATTCCAAAATGGGGGTAGTGTCACCATCACTGTTTAAAGGACAATTACCTTCTCCAAAGGCAGCATTCAATGGACAATAATACAGCCTTGAGAGCATTACTGAACATGTGATAATTAAAATCTGCAAGAAGGCCACATGCAATAGATTACAATTTACTGCAAAACTATTTTCAGTTAGTAAAAGGAACACCAACAAATGTCAAATAGGCACAGGATTAAAGAGGTGCTGTCAAGCAAACTACCTTGGGAGATCACAGAAGGTCAATTTTCTGCTTGAAATTTGAACATCAAAATATTCGGTAATGTTTGCTCTATTTTTCTCAACTTTAAAGCTTCTCATCCAATCTCTTATAATAATGCACGTCAACAAAATCTACAATAGCAAATCACATTGCAGCTGTAGTAAATAAAGCAACCAAGGAGGGTGAAGTCTTTGTTATTCGTTTCATCACTTCAAAAAAAAGCCTTTCCAGCCACCAAGAAAAATAGAGTAACCTCAGAAGAAAGATAACACAATCTTCCCACTCAATTTATCAACAAGCTCAGAATCTTTGTGTGGGCTGGTTTATTCAGAAGCAAATCAACCAGACTTAAGGCAAAATCAATTTTAGGCTTTTTCAGTGCTGCTCAGGATTGGATTACGCTCATCAACATAACCCTTAACCTTTTTAAAAAAACATGTTTGCAGAATTTGGACGTCACTGGCATGGCCAGCCTTTATTGTCAATTCCCAACCGTTCTCTACAAGGTGTTAATAAGCTTCTAACATTTACTTGATGAAGGTGTTCCCACAATGCATGCTGGTACAATTGTGAAACCTTGAAAATTATTCATTAGTTTAGTGCTGAAAAAATAAACTTGACAGTGGCCTTTCAGACCTTAATTCTCAATGCAAACTACACCAGTACATACAGACCTCAGGACTGAATGTAATCAATCGGAGAAACATTTCAAAATCAAGCTTGTTTCTTTTTACAAATACTTTTATAGCTATGATGGGGGGGGGCAGGTTTACATCACAGCAATTAGTACCAAGGCCTTGAGCTGAATTTTTCCTCCCCCTCTCTATCCAAAAACATTTTGATCCTCATTCCTAATGCCACCCCAGCTGATATCAAGTAACTGAGTGCAAGCTGGGTAGTGCCATCTATTTTAGGCTTAGAAGATCACATATTAATCAGATCACCTTTACAGGCTATGATGATTAACTTCGATTACACTGAGGAAAATAGGATTATCAAAAACAAATACAACTTAAAATTCATTAATTGCTTCCTTTAATAAATTGCAAATACAGTTATTCATTCTTTTAATTAGTACAAGGACAGCACTCAATTATTCTTACACTGACAATGCTCAAGTGCATTACCCACTGGCATTCTCAATAGCCACATTAACATTTTATTTTAGATAAAAAATAAGTAAATAAATAGACAAAACTCCCAGCTGGTGCAAGGGGCAGCTATAATAAGTTTCATTTACAATCAGTGGCATTTTCAAAAAGTAGTATTTTACAAAGCATAAAATATTTGTATCAGTAAAAAATCCTGATATGCCAACTTATAGAACTATTCACCTCCACGCATGTACTATTTTCGAAGGAGCAGAGGCCAAGATGACAAACTACTGTAGTTTGAGATGAAACTGTAAACACGTGCATCAATGTAGCACTTGTGTATGGACAGTAAAGCAGGCAACTGATCAAACTTCATTTGCATATTTTTAACTACCAACATCGGTATCTGATGGAAGTGTCCTGGATAACTCAAGATATGAACAATTAAAAGTTCTCTGTTGTGTAGGAATAAGTCCTCACTGCTAAGAGCTTTAAGGATAAAATCAGGTACTATTAGGTAAATCATATTATACTATTGCATGACTCTTTCAGTGAGAAACCATTAACACAAGTGCCATGATGTCACTGACTAGGCTTTTTAAAAATAATTCATGGAAGCAAAGTCAGAAAATAAGGGATAGGATGGAGAGGGAATGCCAATATACATTAATGTAATGCAATAGGCTTCTTGTGCGATGGCCCATAATTAATTACTTCAAACTGCTTGCAACATTTGGAAAACCTCCAATCAGTGTGGCATCATAGAATTATAACTGAGAACAAGTCTGGAAAAGCAAAAATGTG
>JARFYF010000001.1:141085101-141096711 GCA_030265395.1 Rhina ancylostomus
TGGGAGAGGGGAGAAGAGGGAATGACTGGGGTGAGAGGGATCTTTGATTATTTTGTCTGCTTTCCTGAGGCAACGGGAAGTGTAGACAGAGTCAATGGACGGAGGCTGGATTCCGTGAAAAACTCGACTGCGTTCACAACTCTCTACAATTTCTTGCTGTCTTGGGCAGAGCAGTTCCTTTACCAAGCTCTGATGCATCCAGATAGGATGCTTTCTATGGTGCATCTATGGTGAGGGTCATTAGGGACATGCCAAATCTCCTTAACCTTCTGAGGAAGGAGAGACACTGCTGTGCTTTCTTGGTCATAGCGTCTATGTAGCCAGACCAGGGCAAATTGTTGGTGACATTTATACCTTGGAACAGCCCACCTACACACTAGGGGCAATTCACAGTGTATGTCTTTGGCATGTGGGAAGAAACCAGAGCACAGAGAGCAAACCCACACATTCACAAAGAGAATTCCATGCAGATAGCACAGGAGATCAGATTAAACCTGGGTCACTGGAGCTGTGAGGCAGCAGTTCTATGAGCTACACCACTGTGACTCTCCTGTAACGTTGTTACCTAGCATGGAATAAAGAAATTATATGGGCCTGTTTTTGGCCAAACACCACACCGCTGCCTGATTTTAGTGTTCACTGTTTATGGGTGTTCCCAAAAGACCCATCCACCCCCATGTATACTGACTTGCTTGGTTAGTCCCATCTATTACCAGTCAATACCTTTCCCAAATAAAGAGTGAGACTCACTTGAATGCTGATCTTCTCCAGGTTTGTCTTTTCATTCTTCTGCATGACCTCTAAAAGGCGGAGGGCACCCTCCACGGTTATAGGATTGTTATTCAGCTGAAACAGCACAGAAGAATCGGTCAGAGAGGAGCCAAAGCGACGTTGGTTCTTTCAGACTACATAGGAACATCAGAGTCAGGAGTGTGATTGATAGTGGCTGCTCTTATTTTTTTGGTTCACCCTTCCTTTGATAGGTTTCTTTCCACTTTCCTTCCAATTTTGTCACCACATTACAGGAAGGATGTGGAGGCTTTGCAGAGGGTACAGAAGAAGTTCACCAGGACATTGCTTGGATTGGAGTGTATTGGCTGTAAGGAGAGGTTAGACAGACTCTAGACCGTCAGAGGCTGAAGGGCGACCTGATAGAAGTTTATAAAACTATGAGAGGCATCGATGGGGGAGTTGGTCAGAGTCTTGTTTCCCAGGGTGGAAATGTCACCTACAGTACTAGAGGGCAGAGGTTTAAGCTGAGAAGAGGAAGGTTTAAAGGAGATTCACGAGCCAACTCTTTTACACAGAGTGGTAGGTGATGCCAGGGGAAGCTAACTATTAAGAGGGATTTAGACAGGCACGCGAGCATGCAGGGAATGGAGGGATACAGACCACGGGCGGGCAGATGGAATTAGTTTAGGTTGGCATAATGGTCAGCACAGACATCGTGGGCCAAAGGGCCTGTTCCTGTGCTATGTCCTTTTTCTTCCCCTCATTTCTCTTTTAAGATACTCTTTAAATCCTACCTCTTTGTCCAAGCTTTTGGACAGGTCTCCTAATATCTGTTCAGTGTTAATTTTTGTTTGATGACGTTCCTTCAAGGTATCAATGTTAAAGAAGTTATGTAAATTCAATTTGTGGTTTTCAGGACTGGCGGCCAACCTTCCTCAAAGGGACACGTACATACAAGAACTTCACGTTGTCGTTGACATCCAGCCCTTTACAGAGATTGGAAACCCCCTCATTGTTGATGTGGTTGGTGCTGAGGTTGAGCTCAAGTAGGGTGTTGTTGTACTTCAGCGTCTCTCCTATGGCCAACGTGCCCTCATTTCCTAACCCATTACAGGAAAGATCGAGAACCTTCAAGGTGATATTGATCTAAAGACAGAAGACACACTTGCAACTGTGTGGAAATGGCAAACTGAATTTAGTAGGATGATGATAACAAACACACAACAATAATTACTGTGAGGTTACAAATATAACCATGGGTCACATTCACCTATGGCCAGCAACAGATTATTTCTTTGTGAGCCTCAGCCATAAGTCATTATCCACTCTGTTGAGGATACAGGCAGGAACAGGACACTTGGTGTTCCTCACCGTGCAACGACAAAATGGCACACTCCCTGTGTTGAAGCCTGCACAATGATGAATGGTCGTACAGAGTCACGCAGCAGGGAAACAGACCCTTCTGCCCACTGGGATCGCACTGACCACCAAGCACCCTTGTACACTAATCCATTCTTTCATTCCCTCCACATTTCCATCAACATCCTTTGGATTCTACCACTAGTCTACACACTAGAGACAATCTACACTACTGGCTGTGCCACTGAGCTGCCCTTTAAAGCGCAGGTTTATTGACCCTGTCGTTGCCTTAATACCTCACATGAGGAGAATAGCACAGAAGGAGGCCATTCAGCTCATTGAGCTTCTGCTATATTGTGAGAAAACTGTCCAATTAGTGGTCTCCTGAAATCTTTCCTTTTCAGTTTATTACCCAGCTCCTACAACAGAGTCGGCAGAGAGCATTTCTTAGCTAGCTTGTAAAATCATGGTTTTACCCAATGCCAAAGGGCTCCCTGCCTTCCAAGTTAAGTTAAACAGCCAGAGTCTTTTTCCCAGGGTAGAAATGTCAAATACTTTGGGACATGTATTTTAGATGAGAGGGGGTAAGTTTAAGGGAAATGTGTGGGCAAGGGCTTAAAGATGTGTGAGAGCAGTAGATGCCAGGGGTGGTGGTGGAGGCAGATCTATGCTGGTGGAACCATTCCCAACCAGGAGGTTCTGCCTTCAGGAGAAGAATCAAAAGGCAAGATGAGCAAACATTATCTGTACCGAGTGAAGGAGTTTCCGTTCTTACCCGTAATCCTACGCTTAAAGCCACAGCTCCCTGTGTTTGGATCTGGTTCCAGCTCAGGTTCAATCTTTCCAAACTTTCATTGTTTGCTTGAGAAAGAGAAAAAAGGACACCACATACTGAACAGGTAGATAAGAAGGCAAATGGTATATTGGCCTTGATTACAAGAGGTTTTTGGTACAGGAGCAAGGAGGTCTTGCTGCAGTTATACGGGGCTGTGTGATACCACACCTGGAACATGATGCCCAGTTTTGGTCTCCTTACCTAAGAAAGGATATGCCGGTAAAACTCTGATAATCCACTATCTGATTATTTGGAAATCTCACTGGTGTGGCACATGGCTCACTGCAGCCTCAATTCCTGTGCTCCCCTGAAAGTCAGCAGTCCCCGTTCCCACTCTCCCTGGAAACTTGACTGGGACACCAGTTCCCACTCTCCCTTGAACCTCGCTGGGATCCCAGTTCCCACTTTCCCTTGAACCTCACGGGGATCCCAGCTCGCACTCTCCCTTGAACCTCACTGGGACCCCAGTTCCCACTCTTCCTTGAACCTCACTGAGACCCCAGTTCCCACTCTCCCTGGAGACTGACTGGGACCCCGGTTCCCAATCTCCCTGGAAACTGACTGGGACCCCAGTTCCCAATCTCCCTGGAAACTGACCGGGACCCCAGTTCCCACTCTCCCTTGGACCTCACTGGGACCCCAGTTCCTATGCTCCATTGAACGTCACCGAGGCCCTTGGAAAATGTATTATGTTACTGCCTAACAATGAAAAAAAAGTGAATTAGAAGTTTGACAAGGCTTGTATCCACTCGAGTTCAGAAAAATTGAGAGGGGATCAATTTGAAACATAGAAAATTGTGACAGAGCTCAACAGATTGGATGTGAGGAGGATGTTTCCCCTGTCTGGGGGATCTAGAATGAGGGGGTCACAGACTCAGGGCAAGAGATCCAGGGCTGAGATGAGGGAGGATGGGGTGTGGAGGGGGTTGATTGATCTCTCCTAGACTACTGAGTGCATAGTTGAAGAGAGCAACATGTATACAGGAGCCTTGCTCTATTATCTACAGGAAAAAGGCTGTATTGTGTAGACAGACAAAGCTGAATGAAGAAATGATAACTATAAAGTTATTGCTCACCTAACATGTGTCCCAAGAATTCTGCTCCTTTATTTCCAAACTCATTGTAACTGAGATCCAGTTCGGAAATTCTGAAGTTAGACTGCAGGTGCAAATTTGAGCAAAATAACAAAAAATACATTTTTAAATCTTTCATCAAATTTACAAAGCGGTTATTCCCCTGAGTTTAATAACTGTGATGAGCAGGAACTTGGTGTGGAGAGTGTGAGGAATGTTGCTACTCCTTGCTGTGGTTCCCCCAGTGTGGAAGTCAACCTCCAGCCCTGGGAAACAGATGACTTCACTGAACATATCATGGGCTCTGGGTCCTGACAGGTCTCCAGGCATAATGTAGAAAATCTGTTTACAAGAGCTAGATGCCCACTATCCACAACCCAATGAAGCCAGCAGAAGTATGGTGCCAGAGATATCCTATTCACAAAAAGTACCAGCAACGACAACAAAAGCCATTTGGAATTGGCAATCTGTAATCTCATTCCATTTTCAAGCACGGTACCAGCCAACTGTCTCTCAGCCTTCAAAAGGAACTGATTATCTAACCTTGATACCCATGCACAGTATCCCTTGTGCTCCCAACACTGGAAGAGTCATTGTGTGCCCTGGAGCATTTGGCATAGTGGTTAGAGCACTGGTCCTGTAAACCAGGGGTCGCGACTTCAATTCTCGCTGGGGACCTCCCGACTTTTAGGGCAGGCACGGTAGTGTAGTGGTTAGTGTAACACTATTACAGCGCCAGTGACCCAGGTTCAATTCTGGCCACTGTGTGTAAGGAGTTTGTATGTTCTCCCCGTGTCTGCGTGAGTTTCCTCCGGGTGCTCCAGTTTCCTTCCACATTCCAAAGACGTACGGGTTAGGAAGTTGTGGTCGTGCTATGCTGGCGCCAGAAGTGTGGCGACACTTGCGGGCTGCCCCAGAACACTACACAAAAGTGTGTTTCGATGTACATGTGACTAATAAAGAAATCTTATTGCTGGAAACTTCAAATGCCATTCCAAAACCAACCTATATTTTTGACCAGAGTATCCCATCCCAGGTGCTGATAAATCTCATCTGGCTGCTGTCTTGTTGCTGAAGTTACATTATATATGAGGAACACTCATGAAGGGAAGAGAGCGGGTTATCACATGATCTGTATTCCAAACAATATAAAGCATTAAGCACTCGATTTTTCATCCAACTAGGCCCTACGATAGAGCAACATGCAATGAGGTCACCAAACAAAAATAACCCTGTTGGGCATAGACTGGAATATTTCACCAAAAGTTTCCCTCTTTACTTACAGATAAAACGTCATCAAAAAATGCAGCATCACTGTTAATCAATTTGTTTCCTGAAAGTGGAAAATAAAAGGGATAAGGGGGTTACGTTGTATAAATTACCCTGGGGTATAATCCTGTGAGTGACTGGTGGTCATAGATTTAACGGTATGAACACTGACTTTTCCAGTTTCAGGTACCCCTTACCTCCTGTGTTCCCCTCTCTCTCTCCTGATCCATCTCTTGTCCTCCCATTTTTCTTCCCTTTTCTACACCCCCCAGCCCCCCATCACCCATCTTTGTCTCCCTCCCTCTCTTGGTTCGTCTGCCTACAACCGACAGACTTCGCCCACTAGATCCCTTCCCCACTGTGTTAACATCTGCCATACACCTCTCCCAATGGTCCCCATTATCACCTTCCTTACTTATCAGATTCCAGCACTGGTAGCCTTTGTGTTCCTGCTAATCACCCTCCAGCAGTGGTCTCCATCTTCAACCTCCCCACCCTCCTCCTGCCTCCATCTTTGTTTTCGTCTGCCTCCATTTATCATGTCTCCCAACTCCACCCTTCCTCCTCCCCTACCTGGCTCGACCTGCCTGTCATCCTTCAACACCCAGCACTCCCTCAGTCCATCAATCACTTCTGCCCCATTTCACCACTCCTCCTCTCCTCTTTATACGACTCCCTCCCCTCTACACACATAGTCCTGATGCAGGGTTTCGACCCAAAATGTCAACAATTCCTTTCCCTCCACAGATGCTGCTTGAACCACTGAGTTCCTCCAGCAGATTGTTTTTTTGCCTCCAGCATACTTATTTAGATTGTCTTCTAAGTTTGAAGCAATTGCTTATTGCTGACCAATACATTATTGATATTTCTGAATAAAATACTCATAAGAAGGGTCCTGACCTGAAACATTAACCACCTGCTTTTTTCCACAGATACTGACTGGCTTGCTGAGTTCCTCCAACCTCATTATGTTTTTCATCTCATTATAAGCTGAAGCCTTTGCAAAACATTTAGCCAAGTGATAGTATTTAACTATGTGGACTAATTCAATAAAACAATTGCAACTTGCCATAGTTGTATTGTAGGAGGATTTACATTTACAGCTTTTGGAATGGCAACAAGCAAATTAAACTTCAACTATTGCACAAAGCATATTTGTAGCTAAGATTTCCCATGCCAGCACAACATGTTGTCTTAATCTTATTATGATATTCTGATAAAGTTTCTGCAATATTAAAGTGCATACATATCTAAAAATAACTCTTATGGACAACATTTAAAAAACTGTCTTCATTTAAACTATAAGTTTCATATAGTGAGAAAAATGGGAAAATATTTGAATAGAAAGCATTGAATGAAGTATAAAAGCACAAAAAATACAATATTCCACTGTTGAAAACTATGGATTATGCTGGAATATGGTAACATTTGTGAATGGTAAATCAAATTTGTCAAACCGTGGATTTATCAGGCACAGGATGTTCGATATTTGCAATTTTTTTTCAGCAACCACCATGGTTCAAATTTGCAATATTAAGCACAGATGTGGAATGAAATTTATTAAGGAAAATGGACTTGGTAGGCTGGGATCCAAAAAAGTCAAGGTCTCTCTCCTTTTTTTATTTAATGTTATGTTATGAGATGTTATGTTATGAGAGAAAAAAAAAACAGGAGATTGTCAACATACGCTAAGCAAACATATGTAAGCCTGAATATAAGCCCCATGGAGCTTTGAAGAAAATGAGCAAAAGTAAAACAAAGAAGAAGGGAAGAAATGCAAAAGAGAGGTCCAGAGATATGTTTCTGCAGGTCCCAAGGAAAATATTGTGCTTGAAAAGCAACCACAGCAAACCAATCTTATGTTTACATAGTTGGTTCAGTTTGACCCAGAATTACTCCATATCACTTAAGTAAGCCAAAACCAAACCACCAAAATCATTAACATGATCAACAGTGCAAATGAAAACTCGGCTGAGCTCCAATTGCCTGTTCAATATAGGCTTAGATTTCTCATTGCATGGGCACCTTTTCATAAGTTTTTAACTACCATTACACCAATAAAAATCAACAAAATTCATGTTGGTTTCGATTTCTGGCTCAGGTTCATGCTTTGCCCTGAAGCAGATTCAAATTTCTCCTGATATTGTTCCATTAATTCATGGTTAGCCAATTTTTTTCATGTTAAAAGTAATATTATCTGCTTCGGGTAACATTTATGAAAATATGTTATACCATACAAACATAAAAAAACAAAGCAACACTGTGAACATAATTGTGAAGATTTTCTTAATTCACTGTACATAATGAAATGATGAAGGTATTTTTAAAATATGTCTTCATGACTTTATGAGAAGGATTAGAAATATAAATCTTTGCAAAGTTATTTTTCAGGTTATTGACGATTATAATCAGGTCAATTACCAACCTATTTTTGTGTAGAGGGCATACTCTTAAATCTTATTACCATCGTCACCACCACTACCACCACCACCTTCCCCCTATAGGAAGATCCTTCTTTCTTAGGAGACTACTACTATAAGCTGCAGCTGGTTTCTATAACAGGGCTTCAACTGATATTTTTAGTAAATTATGTCCAATGAAGTTAGCTGACCTTTGAAAGTTTAGATCCATCAATCCTTCCATTGAACCTGTTAACAATAAAACAGTGTACCCAACAATAAAAGCAATACCATAAGAATAAATAGTTTTGTTTCCTGAATTTCTGGTAAACTTATGACCAGAGTTGAAACAGATGATGGTTCTTGCCCAATGTAATTATAATTTATACTCAAAACTACAAGAAAAAGTGAGCCACACTTTTGCTCCATATCTGTAAGAACAGGCATAGAATCATAGAGAAAGGCAGCACAGAAACAGACCTTTCAACCCAACTCATCCATGCCGACCAAGATGCCATCTAAGCTCGTCCCATTTGCCTGTGTTTGGCCCACATCCCGCTAAACCTTTCCTATTCACGTACCTGTCCAAGTGTGTTTTAAATGTTGTTATTGTACCTGCCTCAACCTTTTCCTGTGGCAGTCCATTCCATATATGCACTACATGAAGAAGTTGCCCCTCATGTTCCTTTTAAATCTTTTCCACCTCACCTTAAACCTGTGCCCTCTAGTTTTTGGTTCCCTTTCCCTGGGAAAAAGACAGTGTGCATATTTCACGGCAGTTGGATATATCAAAAGATCGAAGTCTTCACCTGTACACATTATGAGAAATATTTAGTTGTATTATTATTTAACAATTGAGATACTATAGATTTAACTGTCACGTGATCACACAGTGCCATTAGTAGACTGACTGATTTACTGCTCCAGTGACCTAGGTTCAATGCTGACCTGTGTAGAGTTTGCATATACTCCTTGTGACATCATGGATTTCCTCCAGGGTGCTCTGGTTTCCTCCCACATCCAAAAGACACATGGGTTGGTAGGTTATTTAGCCACTGTAAACTGCCCTTAGTGTTTGGTAAGTGGCAAAATCCATGGGGAGTCGATGGGAATGTGGGGAGAATGAAATGGGAATAGTGTAGGGATGGTGAAAACTGATGCTGGTTGGCAAATATAAACCTACGGGCCTGTTTCTGTGTCTACTCAGAATTATATGTCGTTCTGGGCCACCAAATTAAATTGTTCATACTGAAATAATAAGTCTACTACAGAAGTCAGAATAAAAACCAATAAAGATTGAATAAATAAACATACACTTATATAGGACTTGTATAGTACCCAAGATCTCCCAAAGTGCTTCACCGGCAATTAATTAGTGTGAAGTGCGCAGGAAAATGTAGTGGCTGATTTTCACACAGTGAAGTTCCACAAATAACAAACTGAATAAAACAAATATGTTGAGACATGGGAAGGAAGTAGTTAAGTTGAAAATGAGCAGAAAGGACCACTGGGGCACAAAATAAAGACTGCAGTTAAACTAGCAAAAGTGCTGACCACTTCAACAAATGATTAGTTTAGCAGAGGATAAAGGCCATGATCACCTCACTGACTGATTATATTAGCAGCTTGAAAAATCAATTTACTGGAGACTGAAACTGCAAGGAGTTTAACATTGTCAACAATAGTACAACGAGAAAAGAGATGAGGGACCAAGAAACCAATGAACAATCTTACAATCAGTCTCAGAGTTGAGGGAAAAAGGTGTGAGAGTTGAATGTCTAGGAAAGGAACGAGTCAATTAAAGTGGCTGTGCTTCATCTTAACTGAAGCCTGCTCATCGTAACGAACATTCAGATGAAGGCAAGTCAAGATATAATGACCAAGTCATCCCTTTGCTTTCAGACATTATTAATCTGTTTATCTAGATGTTGGTGGAAGGTCATTAGACAGATTGGGGGAACAATGAAATGAACATCAAGATAATAGACAACTGTTTTTCTTCAAAAGGCACCATTTACATTCACCTGGACATACTAATGGAGATTTATTTTTTAAACCTAATCCAAAAACAGCACTCCAATCATGCAACACTCCCTCAGTACCACAAACTAAACTCTCATTCTAAATACTGTGCAGAATTTTCGGAGGGGAGCTTAGATCAGGATTTTGATGACATCATAAGTGTGCTTATTCACATTAAAGGTAATAAATTCAAGTTCCTCATACTTAAACCTACTTCGATTTGTGATGCTTACTGACATACCGACTGTGGATTTTTGTATACATCAGCATTTTCCTGACCTGAAAGATACTTCACTCCTCGATATGCAGTTGGTATTTAACTACACCTGCAGCACACCATTTAGGTCATTGGTTGAAGGCTGGCAGCTTTCAACATACGTACCTTCATTCTGTGACAATCAATTGTGTCATCTATAATTGAGATACTATGGCAAGTCAAAGGTTCCCAGTTCGCCATAAGGGTTATCCACTTATGGCATGACCAATAACTCCAACTGAAACACTCACCCACCTATATGGCAGACCTACAGTGAAAGTTATCCTGACAGAAGGAAGACAGTAAAAGTGAATGGAAGTGTGCTTCCACTAGCCCCAACATACTGGATGAATCTTGCATCAGATGATGGTATGCTGTATAAATGCATAACCTAATTGCCTCAAGGGAAATCTATTTTCCAACACTATCAGGCAAGAAGCTGAGGAACAGGAGCAAAGGGGAAAGAAGCAGATGCAACAGGAAGTAGAGGAAAATGGATAGTCCATTTCCACCTGATTCCAAGTGGGACTATAATTCATGAAAAAATAACCAGACCACTCTAATTCTCCTCTATCACTGATCATCAAATCACCAATTTTCAAGCAACAGAAAAATAAAGACGAGATAATACACATTCAGAATATGTTTATAAATACAAATATTTAATAAAAATATAAAATAACTAATCAACCTAGTGTATCCTCTCAGTGCCCATCTTTCACCAGTCTTTGATCAACTTTGTGATAAAAGAAATCTTAACTAGTAAAATGTTAGAAACAGTGAACCTCTCAAGAAGTGCAAGAGTCCAGCTCTGTAGATCAGTGAAATATCATGGGCAGGCATATAAAAGAGATCATAAAGGTCAGTGTGATACAAGACATTATACCTTGAAGACGAGAATACAAGAGGGGAGAAGTTATAGCTATAAAAGCCCTGATTAGAACCTCCCTTTAGCACTACCAACAAGTCTGGCCACCACATTGAAGGATAAATATAGTGCCATTGCAGAAAGTGGCATAGAATGATATTTGGCCCCAAGGATGAAATTACAAGGCAAATTATAGAAATGAAGTGTAGACTGCCATGGAGATGTTGAGAAGGGTATCTTGTTTGAAGATTTCACAACATTAGGGGAACAGATGGGGTAGGTCAAGAAGCTTTTACAGTTGGTTGAGGAGCCTTGGACTTGGTGATATGTCTAAAATTTAGAGGCAGGACTTTTGGGAGGCAATGTAAAAATTTGAAAATCCCTTCCTCAAACTTCAGTCAACATTAGGCCAATGATCACAATCCAGGGCCCAAAACAGCCCTTCCAGGTGAGGCAGAGATTCACATGCATCTCCCCCACCCTTGCTTATTGCATTCGGTGCTTTCCACGTAGCTTCTCTGCATTGGTGAGACCAAGCCCAGACTAGGCAACTGCTTAGCCGAGCACCTGTGCTCAGTCATCCTTTCCTCTGGAGCTCTGGTTGATAGCCATTTTAATTCCCCTCCCCATTCCCACACCGACTTCGCTGTTCTCTGCCTCCTCTACTACCAGGGTGAGGCTAAATAGAAACCAGAGGAACAGCACCTCATATTTCACCTGGGTAGTTTACAACCCGATAGCATAAACATTGAATTCTCCAACTTCAGGTAAACTGCTCCGCCTCTGTCCCTGTTCTC
>JARFYF010000001.1:141169365-141182491 GCA_030265395.1 Rhina ancylostomus
TCGACCCATCGTGGAAACGTTGAACAGGGACAATGTGGCGCTTATAGCTCTGCTCCACCCCCTGACTCCAGACTCCAGCCAAGACAGCTCGAAGCTGCCTGATATCTGCGTGGCGAACACTCACCTCATTTTCAACCCAAGGCGGGGGGATATCAAGCTCACCCAACTGGCTGTGTTGTTTGCTGAAATTCAGCAGGTGGTGCAGACAGCTCATGGTGATGGCACTCACTGCCCAGTCATCCTCTGTGGCGATCTGAACTCCGTCCCAGACTCTCCTCTGTATAAACTCATCCGGAATGGAGAGCTGTACTATTACGGAATGCCTACATGGAAGGTAAATAGACAGCAGGAGATCTGAATCTTTCCAAAGTTATTAGTTTATTTTTTTTAGTGAAATGCCTCTGGGGCTTTCTCTGAGAGGATGTCAGTAACCTGTTTTATTATAATTAATATTCCGGCAGGTATCCTGTCAGGAGGACTGCTCCCATCAGGTGTGTCCAAGGAAACTCTATGGACCTCTGTGGCCAAGCCGACTGCGGATCACTGACAGCTGTCAGTATGTGGGCATATATGAGAAGAAGGCTACAGGTTAGCTACAGAGCTCCTTCCTCTGCACTTTCTGCTGATACCCTTTCTTTTCTGTTGGTGGGTACTTTTCAGATTGAGATTTTGTTTTCCGTGTTTCTTTAGAAAGCCTTCACTCTGCGTAGCCTCGTTTTCTTGATCCCAGTTATTCACTTGGTATCTAATTGGACTCCGAGAAAGGTGATCATGAATTGCATTGTGGTGAGACACCATTGGAATGCTAATGGTTCCACAGAACATAGAATAGGACAGATGGGCTGAAGGGCCTGTTTCTGTGCTGTGGTGCTCTATGACACAGGGGTAGGCCCTTCAGTCTATGTCTGTGCCAACCATGATGCCAAAGGAAACTAATCCCATCTTCCTGCACACGGTCTCTTTCACTCTATTCCATGAGTCTGTCTTAAACATTGTTATCACTTCTGCCTCTCCTGGCAGTGCCTTCCAGCCCTTGCCACTCTTGTATTTTTTTTTTGAAAACTGCCTCACAAATCTCCTTTGTCCCTGTTACCCTTCTTAAACAGGACTATCACTGACTGTTCTTCAGTTTTCTGGCACCTGCCCTGTGGCTAAAAGGGATCCAGAGATCCTTGTCAAGGCACCGGCAATCTCCTCGCTTGCTTGAGAGAGATCTTATCGGACCACCTTGATGTTTTTCAAGACACCCAGCACCACCACCACCTTCATGTCCTGGAAGATCAGCATACTGCTTCCTGATCTCACCATCATCCATGTCCCTCTCCTTGGCAAATACTGATGCAAAGTTCTCTTTAAGGACCTCATCCACTTCACGCATAAACCTTTTCCCCAACTATTTTGGTGTATGGTTTTGTCACTTATAATGTATTTTCTTAATTACCTCGGCCCTATCGGCTATATTTGCCCTGTGCAGTTGGAGCCATACTTGTACAGCAGAGAAACAGGCCTTTCAGTCCATTATGTTCATACCGGCCATCAAGTACTCATCTATACTTTTCCCATTTACCAGCACGTGGCCTGCTGCCTTCTGTGCTTTGGTGATTCAAGTGCTCATCCAGGTGCTACTGGAATGTAGTGGGAGTCTCTGCCTCCACCACATCCTGAGGCAATGTGTTCCAGGTTCCAACTACCCTCTGGGTGAGAGAAAGTTCCATAAATCCCTTCTATAAACCTCTCACCCTGGCCCTAAACTTATGCTCTCCAATTTCAGACATGTCTGCTATGGAGAAAAGTTTCCTACTATCCATCCTATCTAACTTTGTCTACGTATATCAGGTCCCCACCCAGCCACCTCCAATCCAAGGAAAACTATCCCAGCCTATTCTTGCTTTGTAATTAGTTGATAATGTCCAAATGCCCTATTGGGACTAACTCTTTGTATCCGTCTTGTTGCAGGATTCTACAGCTGCCTGTTGTCTTGTTTCCAGTGGTGCGCTGGCAGTGACTGATTTTGTTTGTGTCTTCAGGAACGCTGCGATACGGCCGTGAGTTTCTCCTGCAGCTTCGATATTCTGCACCAGCACTTGAGCGGCCAGAGCATCTCGATTTCATCGAGGGTGTGACGGATGCTCGACCAGGTATAGCCAGGCTGCTGTGCGGGTCCCGTTTCCCGGCACTCTTCTAGTGAAGCCCTAATGCCAACGCTGGGACTGAGGGGCATTGGGTGGGGCAGGGCAACTGCTGTGGATGATGATCAGGTCACAGCGTTGCCCAGTTATTATGAACTTTTGATTTTTGCGTCATTTAACCCCCCCTTTGAGTCTTCTGATATCCATTGTGTGTCATAGTTACGCAGCACGGAAACGGGCCCTCCAGCCCAACTCATCCATGCCGACCCTGGTGCCCATCTAAGCTAGTCCCATTTGCCTGTGTTTGGCCCACCTCCCTTTCAACCTTTCCTATCCATGAGCAACACACATGGAGGAACTCAGCAGGTCAGGCAGCATCTATGGAGGGAAATGTCATTTGTTTCTCTTATCCATGAACCTTTTCAAATGTCTTTTAAATGAATTGTACCTGCATCTACCACTTTTTCTGGCAGCTCATTCCATAAACCCACCATCTTCAGTGTGTGTGGGGGGTGGGGAGGGGAAACTTGCCCCTCAAGTCCCCTTTAAACCTTTCCCGTCTCACCTTAGAATCTATGCCCTCTAGTGTCTGACCCCTCTACCCTGGGGGAAAAATACTGTGACTATCTATCTATGCCCCTCATAACTTTATAAACCTCCATAAGGTTACCCCTACGTTCCAAGGGAGAAAAGTCCCAGCCTATCCTTGTAACTCCAAGACCTCCAGTCCAGGCAACCTTCTTGTGAACCTTTTCTGGACCTCTTGTAGCAGAATCCCATCATTGCTATAACATGGTCACCAGAGACGTGAACGATAGTCTGTGTACAATATGTTGGGGGTGAGGGGTGGTGAGTTAGTACAGAGGCGACTGTTTCTTTGAGTATACTGTTTTACATCTTCTCTGTTGACACTGCTTTGGTTTCTGTCTCCGTTCAGAGCCCCCTGGAGATGGGTCAGAGCGCTACGTCAGTGTGTCTGAACCAGAGGAAGAACTCTTCTGTAAAAGGTACGTATTGATGTTCTACGCAGACTAAGCTGATGGGATTTGAGCTCCCAACTGTAACTGGGTATCTTGTCCACTATGATCATTTAAGGCGGAAGCGTGGCGACATTTGCGGGCTGCCCCCAGAACACTCTATGCAAAAAGATGCCTTTCACTGTGTGTTTCGAAGTACATGTGACTGATAAAGAGATCTTTTTCACCCAGAGAGTGGTTGGTGCATGGAATGCGCTGCTTGGGGTGGTGGCGGAGGCGGATATGTTGGACAGGTTCAAGAGGTTGTTGGATAGGCATATGGAGGAATGTGGGATAGAGGGATATGCAGGGGAAAGGGTTAGATGGTGGGAGGTGTAGTTTGATGGCAGCACAACACGGTGGGCCAAAGGGCCTGTATTGTGCTCTAATTGTTCTATGGCTCTGTGGTTTAAATCTCAGGTCGGGTGGATAAGGGAGAGGCTATGGATGTTGTGTATTTAGACTTTCAAAAGGCCTTCGACAAGGTGCCACACAAAAGACTGATCAATAAGTTGCGGGGTCATGGAATTACCAGTAGATAACAAAATGGGTGGAGCATTGGCTGGTTGCTAGAAAACAAAGGTTGGGAATAAAAGGATCCTTCTCTGGTTGGCTACCTGCTACTCGTGGTGTTCCGTGGGCGTCGGTGTTGGGGCCGCTTTTTTTTACCCTGTACATCAACGATTTTTATGATGGAGTAAATGGCTTTGTGGCTAAGTTTGCGGACGGCACCAAGATAGGTGGAGGAATAGAGAGTGTTGAAGAGACAGGAAAGTGGCAGATGATCGAGATAGTTTGGACGATTTGGCAAGAAATGGCAGATTAGATTCAGATGAGGGAAATAAACAGGTGGAAGTAGGTGATTTTATCTTGCCTAATGTTTACTGGGATGGCCGTTATGTGAAGGGATTAGTTAGTGCAACATATTTTGAGTGGGTCCAGGGAAGTGTTTTCAAGCAATGTGAAGGTGTTCCTCCTAGAGAGGGGGCAACACTCAAACCTACTTCTGGGACATAAGGCTGAGGAAGGGACCGCCGTGTCAGTGGGGGAAGCACTGTGGCACCAGTGACCTTATCCCACTGTTTTTAAATAGTTATAGAAAATGATAGGGCTGGTCCCCCATGAATTAAAATTCTAAATTGGGGAGAGACACAGTTCGATATCATTAGACAGGAACTTGCAAGGTTGGTTGGGAGATTTAACAGATGGCATGATTTATGTCAAGTGAGCGTTTTTAAAATGGGGTCGGAAGACTTCAATGCCAACGTCTCCCTGTTCGGGTGAACGGCACAACTGGCAGTGAGAGGGAAGTGAATTAGGTTCATGATGGATATTGAGGATCTGTTCAGCAAAACATAAGAATGTCCTCCAACATTCCCAAAGACACACGAATGTTGGCTGTCCCCAAACATCTTCGTAAAAAAACTGCATTTCACTGTGTGTTTTGATATCTATGTGATTACTAACGACATTTTATCTTAACTTATATCAGGTGTAGGCAGCTGGACTGAAGTGAGTCCCTTGAGGATCATATGAAATGAAGGAGAAAACTTAAGAGGGAAGTTATAAATGCAAAGGGAGGACATGAGATATCCCGGGCCGATCAGGTAAATGGGAATCTTGCAGGATTCTGTCAGTGTATTAAGAGCAAATGGGCAACCAGGGAGAGAATTGGTTCCCTCAAGGGTCTGCGTTGTAGTCGATCTATGGAGCCAAAGGACATGGGTGAGTTTTTACATGTATGCGGGCCATCTTTATTTACCGCAGAGAAAGACATGGGAGTTGGTTAATAGAATGAAGAGGACAGTGATATCCTGAAACACACTGACAAAATGAAAGTGGAGGTGCGGACGATCTGAATAAATCCCTGGGGCTTGTTTGGGATGTTGTGACAACTAGGTGAGGCCATTGCTGGGGCTCTGGCAGAGGTTGTTGTATCGCGCTTAACCATCTGTGAAGTACCAGAAGACGGGAGGCTGGATAATATTGTGCTTTATGGAAGAAGGTTGCAAGGACAAGCTAGAGAACTACAGGGTGGTGAGCCTCACATCAGCGGTGGGAATGTTACTGGAGGCACTTCTGAGGAATGGGATCTACCAGTATCTGGAAAGGCAGCGACTGGTCAGGGACAGTTAGATTTGTTTTTTTTTCGTGGGAAATGATGTCTCGCGAATTTGACTGAGGATTTTGAAGAGGTGACGAAGAGGTTTGATGAGGACAGGGTGGTAAATGTTGTCCACATGGATTTTGACAAGTCTCTGAAAATCTGCGGCCGCGTTGGCTGGTCTGGAAGAGGAGCTCACATGGGAGAGAGGGTAAGCTACTGAATGGATACAACACTGACTTGGTGGAAGGAGGCAGGGGTGGGAGGGGAGGGTTATTTCTCAGATTGGAGGCCTGTGACCAGTGATGTGTGGCAGGGATGGGCGCTTGCTCCTCTGTTGTTTTTCATCCAGATAAATGTTTGGAGAAAAATGTTGGTCGTGTGATCACTAAGTTCACAGATCTCTCCAAAATTGGCGGTGTCGTGGACATTGCAAAATGTTGTCTGAAGTTACAACAGGATACTGATCAACTGGTAAAGTGGGCAAAGGAATGGCTGGGGGAATTTAACTCGGACACGTGTAAAGTGATGCATTCTTTGGAAATTTAAAACATGCCGGGACAGCCATGGTGCTTGGCAGTGCCCGGGATGCTGTTCAACAGAGAGACCTAGAGGTACAGGTAAATGGTTCCCCGAGGTGGCAGCACAGGTAGACAGGCTGTTGAAGAAGGCACATGGCATGTTTGCCTTCATCGACAGAGTCAGTCAGTATCGGAGGTGAGATATCATTTTACAGTCCTGCAAGGTGTTGGTGTGAAGTATTGTGTGAAGTTCCAGTCCGATGCTTCACGAAGGATGTGATTATAATGAGGAGGGTGCAGAAAAGCTTCACAAGGATGTTGCCAGGATTGGAGAGTTTGAGGCATTGGGTCGGCTGGGACTGTGTTCCCTGGAGTGAAATCGGCCGTGGTTGACCTCGCAGAGGTTTGTAAAATGATGAGGGGTAGATTCACAGTCTTCTTCCCAGAATGGGGGAATCTAAACGTAGAGGGCATATAGTTAAGGTTAGAGGGGAAATATTCACCGGGAACCTGAGGGGTGAGTGTTCCATACAGAGAGTGGCGGGTCAATGGGTAAATGAAATGAGCCGTCAGAGGAGCAGGTACAGGCAGATACAATGAGAATCTTTAAGCAAACATATGGACAGGGACGGGAAGATGAACGTTTTCGGGGAAAATGGACCAAACGCAGGGAAATTGATTTGGTATACATGGCCACGTTCGTCAGCATTGAACACTTGTGCCGAAGGGCTTGTATCCGTCCTGTACACGTTTATGAATTAATGAATTTATAAATCTGATGGACCGCTCCTGTTCATTCAGGGCCCATAGCAGCACAGGTTAGCGGCACACACGGTCCTGGCACTCTCTGGTCGTGCTCACTGATACTCGGGACTCAGTGAACTAAGTAAAACACCCTTCACACAGGTGAGACCAGGAGCTACCCGCACAAACATCCCATTAGACGCTCAGACCCTCACCCACACACATTTCCCTCCAATTCCCCTCTGTCCGACATTACCAACAGCTCAAGAGCGTATCGGGCCCCTTTTCTCCTACGGGGAAATTGCTACAACCAGCAGCCTGACATGTACACTGCAGGGACAGCCACATTGTTGGGACTGGAGTCACACAGGAACCAGACAAGTTCAGAGCGGCAACCGTCCTTCCCTCGCTATAAGAAGATGATCATGTGATGTGGGATTTACCAACACCTGTCCTCATTTGACCTTGAACTTTGTTTCAACCTCCGTCCCCTGGTTACACATTCCCACAGTTGCAGTACTAGAATGGGTTCATTCAGTCTCAGTCACTACAGACCTCAGAGCCCGGTGTGGCCAGAGCAGGACACCGTCAGAAACAGTATCCGCCCCAAATAGTGAAGCCCCGGTATCCTCATTGATCCATTCCCGGCGGTGGTAGAGCCTCTGTACAATTTACCCGCTGCTCTCTGCCAAAGATTACATTCTGATATTTGGCATGTCACTTTAAGTCTGGAATTCCTATGCAGCGCTATTCAGGGAGCAGCTGATGTAACCTAGTTGTTCAGTGAGTGTTACTAACATCAACGATCAGGAGACTGGCGCCGCTGGAGAGTTCGTTCCTCTATAATAAGAGCTGTCGTGAACATCTCAGAACTGGTTTGGTAACGGTCCTGGCATGTTGCATCAACATAGGAACCACCACTTCTCCGCGAACATGGAAGCCCGGATACTTGGAGAATTCCTGGCCATTTACTATCCAGTTCTGGCTGTTGTCGGTGTTCCTGGTGCGTACTCACCCTGTTCATCTCTGTTAACTCTGCAGGTGCTGGTGATGGACCTGGGCCAGATTAATGGCCTGTTACACTGCTGTATAATTCTGTTGGTGAGATCTGCTCAATCCTACTGTTGCTTTTAATTTAACCCGGTGCCTCCATTCAAACTGTGATCTCAGGCAGAGTTGACGTGTTATACTTTGACTGCTGAAGGTCTTTCAGTGTGATGTGTAAACCAGCCGACAGTGTCAGGTCAGCAGTGACGGTGTGAGTTGACAGTGTACATGCTGTGTGTGGGGCAGAGAGGAGCAACACACTGATGGTCCCAGTCTGTGAAATACACCTGAAAATAACTCAGAATGTGTGTCCCTGAGTCTCCTTGCTCCTACAGTACTGAGGGAAACTAATCTGCTGTCAATGACTTCCTTTCTCTTTCAGGGACTGGAGATCAGCCGTTAATACTCTCGGCCGAGTGTGAGTCGGCGTTGTTGCCTGGCTGCCAGACACGCTCGAGTTTCACTTCCATCCACTTCCTTTATTCACAGGTGGCGCGGAGTATTTGCACATCCCGGGATAAATCCCCTCTGCTCTGAAATAAAACCCTGAACTGCTGACAAAGCTCAGCGAGTCAGGAGGCACCTGTGGAATAAGAAACAGTGAAGGATTGAGGTCAAAGTTATTTGCTTAGGACTGAGAAAGAGAGAAAGCAAGTTAGTGTCGGTGGCAGACGAAGTGGTGAGGGTAATGGGTGGGACACAGGGGATGTCTGTAATTGGGTGAGTTGATGTTGCCGTTAAACGGAGAGTTGAGCTCCTTTGTCTGTGTAATGTGTTGCTCCTGTTGTGAAGTCCACGGTGATGTTGTGAAGTCCGAACGATGTGGCTAAGTTGATTGTTCGAGCTCCTCCCACTTGATGCCAATGCGATGAAAGTGAGTTTGCTGTGAATTCATTCTGCCTCTGAATGTGTGATTTCGATGGTGGTTTGTGGTGTGCACGGGGGTGTGGGTCTTTGTTGTTTCAAAAGATTTTGATAGCGAATTTATGTCCCTCATTTTCTCATGCTAATTTAAAAGTGGTGGTGTCAAGAGACCAATTATCTCTTTGATTACTACGGCTTTGACTTAGGTTGATGGTTGTCAAAGACTTTAAGGCCTTCCTCTGAATCCATTTTTTATAATGTGTCCACACTCCCCAAATGTTACCTCGGTGACTGTGATAACACACTGGACACCTGGGGCACTTCTGGAAGACTGTCTTTTCCCAGACTGCCACAGGTCTGTTGGCATAAGCTGGGGCAAACCTCTTCCCCGTTGTTGTCTCTTTGATTTGTTAACAAAATTCATCGTTGTATTCAAAATCATTATTCGTCAGGCCCAGGTAAGTTAGTTTGACCGTAGCTTCATCTGATTTGTCAGTGTCAGGAATTTTTCCTTGGATATATTTCACAGACTTCAAGCCCCTGTCTGTTTCTTTGTTTGTGTACGGGCTTCCGATGTCCATGGTAAAGAGGATGGCATCAGGGTTCAGGGTCTGGGAGTTACCAATCTGTGTAAAATGGTGTGTGTCTTTGATACAGCTGGGAACTTGAAATGGAACAGCTTTTCCAGTTATCCTTGTACCTTGTGGCCATGTGTGAGCTCCTGGTGTAAGTACATATTCCTGGTTTATGTACATATCAGTCCGTGTTCCAGACAGATGGGGCCGTGTTATTGCCAGGACTGAGATATTTCAATCCCTGTCCAGGTTTTGTCCAAATCTGACATCCGACCTGGTGGGTGGAATTGGGTGACGGGTGACGAGCAAGTCCCGTCAGGTCCCCACCTCGTGTTGCTCTGTGAGGGGAACCCCTGTGGTTCCAGATCCCTCGCACCAGATGATTGGAAAAGGTTGTTGAACAGCTGACCCCTTGCGGTAGTCGGTGCTGCCACTGTGGTGTGTTGAGAAACGTCATGGAGAAAGACAGCACCTGTTCCAGTTGGGAATGGGTCTGTGAGCTGCAGGACACTGACGCTACGGGTGACGGTACTGGGCAACATCGTCTGGTGTCAGAGGACACACAGGAACAAGCTCGTGGAAAGGGAACTGGATGGGTTGGTGCGGTGTAAGTTGTGTTACACACAGAGAAATGAGGGGTGAGAGGTAAACTTTCCACAGATACTCATTTCAGATGAAGATCAATGGTGACTCCTCTGCACGCCTCAGATCTCCCTAATGAGTTCACTGGCAATCTCTACATTCCTCACCATATCTGCTTTACTGTGACTGCACGGTGTTGCAGCTGGTGGGACATCTATTGATTTTTGCTCTTGGTCATTCGTTCACTATCCGTGGGATGTTGCTTAAAGCTCATTGCTGAGCTCGGGTGCTGGAGTTGCTGCTTCACAGTTCAAGCGACCGCGTATTGATGTTCATCTTTGGTGCTGTCCGTGTTGTCTGCAAATTCTCCCTGTCAGCGCGTTGATTCCCTCCAAATGCACTTGTTTCCACTCTCACCCAAAGATGTGTGAGTTAGTCATTTATTTCATTTACTAAGTTATACAATGTATGTAGATGCTTTGTCAAATCTGGAGTGAATTGATATGAATGTTGGACGAAAACTATGGGTTATAAATCCATGCTGTTATTCTGTTTCAACGTAAACAATTCTGTCAAATGGATTCTGCGTGCACAGGTTTTCAAAGGTGGTGTAGGATATCAGTAAGGCATCTGAAATGCATACAGGCCCTTTGCTCCGTGAATCAAGAGCCAAGATATTATGTGTGAAGTGATTGCCACACCTATTTGTTCACAGTTTGAGCATCGCGGCAACATATCGTCTCTATACTGCAGCAGTGCTGTAATTTGACTGGAGGGACAACAGTGGATATTTACGCACTTGTTTTTCTAGGTGGAAAGTTGGAGGGATGAGAACTTATTGGATAAAGTGGACATGTTTTCAGTGGAACCAAAGGTGAGGCGAGTCTTAATGAAGTGGCAGAAAATAAACGTTGGCCGAGAAAAAAATGTTAACGTAGTATTTCCCTCAGCAGAGGATGCAAAATCAGGGGAAAGATTTGCAGCAAGATCAGAGAGGAAGGAAGGAAATGCCATTCACTTTCAGCTTCAGGGTCACCTGAACAATCATCCAGCCCAGTCCTCACTACAACTTCACTCCGCCCGGTCCCCACTGCAGCTTCAACCTGCCCGGTCCCCACTGCAGCTTCAACCTGCCCGATCCCCACTGCAGCTTCACATTGCTCTGTCCACACTGCATCTTCATCTGCCCGGGCCCCACTGCATTTTCACCCTGCCCGGTCCCCACAACAGTTTCACCCTGCCCGGTCCCCACTGCACCTTCACCCCGTCGGAGTCCCGACTGCACGTTGACCCTGTGCACTGCACTCTGTGAGTTCCCTTCTCACAGCCTTCCCTGTGATTGCGTTCTGCCCTGTCAGTCCTCAGTCTCATCACAACCTTTTACAGCCCCAACACTCTCAGCAATTGTAGCTTCATTATGGTTGTTACTGAAGTGCGAGTCCGTAGAAGACACTGGTTCACTCTTTAGAGAATATAATTAAATTTCCCAAGATATGGGGCACTGGGAAATCTATTGTTTTACTCTTCAGAATTTCTGACAGTTCTATATCGTCATGAAGAGCAGGAGCGGGACATGTTATGTTCTTTCCGCTATTTCACCCTCATTTCTAAACGCAATGGCGACAGGTACATCGTCGCTCATCTCCAGAGCACGGGCAACAACACCGGGTGTGATGTCCTCATCCAGCGCTGGTCCCAAGAGCAGCTCACCAGTGCGGTTGAGAGTGTGGTTGGGCTGGACCAGGAGAAAGTCCATTTGTAACTATTCAAATTGATATCGCAGTTGGGTTGGGGAAGTGTGAACGTCCCGTGAACAGTCTTGTGAAATTATTCAAACCCTTGAATGGATGTGAAATGGAACCGCGCGGGGAACCGATTGTTAGAACGTCATTGCCTCAGTTCCAGTTCCTGCGCTCCACAGCTTGGTTTGCTCTTTGGAGCGTTTAGTTCTTTGCTCCCACCCGTGGCGGTTTTCCAATAATGGAATTTTATTTTTGACATTTATTACAGCACAGAAGGAGGCCATTCAATCCTTTGATTCCACGTTATCCCCAAAGCAGAATTCCGTCAACGACTGAGCGGTCTGATTTACTGCAGTGCAGCAGTTCCTTCCCCCCCTCACATCCCCACCCGTCCGCAGTGGCCCTCTTGCCATGACCCTGCACTATGGGGGACTTTACAGCAGCCTGTTTAAGCACTGAAACGTCTCTGGGATACAGCAGGAAACAAAAGCCCCGCGGGAAAGCGAATTGGTCATCCGGAGAAGGTGGAAACTCCGCCCAGTCAGCATTGGGGGATAGGATCAAACCCGGGTTCCTGGTGTGGTGCTGAATGACGGTTGGCATTTCTCAGCTTCCCGGGATGAATTATTGTATTCCCAGTTTTATTCCGGAAACCATCCTCAGTGTCAGCCGGGAATTATTTCAGCAGTTATTGTTGTTGATCTCAGGAAAACATTTTTTAAAATATTCTTTCTATTCCAGTGAACTTGGTTGCGATTGTGATCCTGTCCCGAGGAAAGTGCGGTCTCTCCAAATGTGTCACTCACTACCTGGTGGGAATGGCAGTCGCCGATCTCCTGGTCGTCATCACTGACGTCATAGCAAGGACTATCGGAGCAATGTATCTCCCACTTTCATTCCTGACCATCACCCCCGACTGCTCACTTAACTTCGTCCTGCTGTTTGCAGCCACAGTGAGCTCTGTCTGGTTCACCGTGGGGTTCACCTTTGATCGGTTTGTAGCCATCTGTTGCCAGACGCTGAGAACAAAATATTGCACCGAAAGAACGGCGACTCTTGTTATCGCGACGGTGACTGTGCTGAGCTGTTTAATAAGTATTCCGTGGTATTTTACATTGGACCCAGCATATATCATCGAAAACGTATCCCGAGGGTGCGTCTGGAAATGGACATTCTTACATTTAACTCATGGGCGTGATTTGAGTTGGTTAATATTACTCTCATCCCTTGTCTCCCGTTCTTTTTGTTATTGCTGGTGAATTCACTGACGGCCACGTACATTTTACTATCTGTCAGAGTCCGCAGGGGGCTCTGAGTCCGCAGCAATGGAGAGAATGAGAAGGACCCCGAGATGGAGAACCGAAGGAAATCCATCGTTTCACTCTTCAGCATATCGGGCAGTTTCATACTTTTGTGGAGTACTTCAGTTGTGTACATTTTGGTGCAGCGTGTTCTAGGCGCGCAGTCCAGCGCGGACAGTGATTTCCTTTCAGTAGCAAACATGCTGCAGCTTCTCAGAACCTGCATCAACACGGAGATTTACGTCCTTTTACAGTGGAAGTTCCGAGAGCAGATGAAGAACGCGGTGAAATATCCCGTGAATCTCATTGTGAAATTAATCAAATCATAGAAACAGTTCCAGACGTGATCTGATTATCAATATACCCGATCCTTTCATGGTTCTGAGTTCTGGCCCTCAATTTGGCTCCATTAATGCCTTGTTGACCAGCACATGGATTCCATGCTGGACTGATTAGATAACAATACACACCTGAGCCCCATCAGGGGCCTAGCATAAGAAC
>JARFYF010000001.1:143089635-143099679 GCA_030265395.1 Rhina ancylostomus
CTTTATTCTGCATTCTGTATTGTTTTCCCTTATACTATCTCAATGCACTGTGTAATGAACAGTGTACGAATGATATGCAAGACAAGTTTTTCCACTGTACCTCGGTACAGGTGACAATAATAAACCAGTTTAACTTTTTGCTCACCTACACTAATCCATTTTCCCCACATTAGGGCCCACATCTTTCTATGCTTTGCCCACTTAAGTGCCTATCAAAAGGCCTCTTAAATGTAGGGAGTGTATCTGATTCCACCCCCACAGCGTGTTCCAGATTCAACCACTCAGATCCCCTTTAAATTTCCTTCCTCTCATCTTAAACTTGTGCCCTTTTGTGTTTGACACCCCTACCGTGGAAAAAGATTTTGACTATCCACCCTATCTATACCTCAAATCTTCAATATGTCACCACCACTCAGCTCCTCCCCTCCAGGAAAGGCAAACCCAGCCTATCCCATCTCTCCCCAGGACTAAAGCCCCCCACTCTAGGCAACAACCTGATGAATCTCCTCTGCTCTCTCTCCAAAGCAATTACATCCTATAGTGGGAAAAGCCATTTATAGCAATTATACAAAAGTCCTGTGCAACACGTAGGTCTTGACACCACTCCAGAGAATTTCCAGTGCTCATTATGTACATCAGGGGAATGGAGATGACTCATTGTATTCCCTCATCATTTTTCCCCTAGCAGATGGCTCTGCCTTGCAGACAATGCTGCCCAATGAGCACAAAAGAACATAATTGGCAAGATTTATCAAGTGACACTCAGCAAGCATTAACCTCCTTTCAGATGCTAAAGCATTTGGTAAACCACTGCCTGAATTTTCTATTTGCAAATGGAAATCATAAGTTGATCAGGAACAACAACAACAAAAAAAGTAGGGGACAGCTTCATGCCAAGTCAGTACTTCTGATAATGTAGCAGGAACTTTAGGGCCAAGGGTCAAGGAGAACTAACCACTGGCAAATAAAATTCCAAAGTTCACCATCGTCCTCATTGCTGAGGTTTTATCAGTGTCCGTGGAACCACGTGGACTCTAGCGGTACCACTGCCACCTGTGTCGTTCAGTCTCTTTGGTCTCCACCCTATCACAGACATTCCCCTTATTGTCTTCTCTTCCCCCCACTCCAATTTTAAATGAGATTTAAGACAGGGAGTGATTGACAGGAGGGGGCAGCACAGAAGGAACACCACACCACAGGAGGGACGGCGTAGAGGGAGCATCACGCTGTCAGAGAGATAGTATTGAAGGAGTGCTGCGCTAGGGGAGGGAGAGTATTGAGGAGGGGCATAACTGAGGGAGCACTGTATTATGGGAGGGAGCATACTGAGAGAGTGCTGCACTGTGGGAGGGGCGGCACTGAGGAAGCACTGCATTGTCAGAGAGACGGTATTGAAGGTGTGCCACACCCTGGGAGGGGGAGTATTGAGGAAGTGTCACACTCTAGGAGGCTCATAATTGAGGAAGTGCTGCACTGGTCAGAGGGCAGCACTTTATTCCTTTGGTTATGACCACACTGTTGTTTATGGAGCTTGCAGACGTAGAGGTGCTACATTTCCTACATGACAAAAGCAATGACACTATTTCACAGGCTTCCTGACCCATAGCAAGTTGTTATTTCATTGCAGAAAAAAGGGAATACTGTGGGGAGGCACGCCAAATCCTTCATTCATAAAAGCAGCATGGACATCCAATTAACACTCAACTTTTTGGTTTATTCCGCTCCTGCCGGCAAGGTCCAAGGCTTCTGGTGAGAATTTGATTAAAATCAGCACAGCACGCTTTCTTAATGCGATACCAAATCCTCAAACAATAAATTGCTTTAGGAAGGGGAGGGGTCTGTTCGGATATTAGGGACTATTATCACTGTTCTGCCAGGGTTGATCTATTTGCCTTCTCAACTCTACCTTCTCTGATTAGGAGTCATTTATACCTCTACCTATCAAACTAGGTATTAATAGTTTGATTGACCCCAATCCTTACAACCTTTGATAAGGTGCCACACATGAGGCTGCTAAACAAGACAGGAGCCCATAGTATTACAGGAAAGGTACTAGCATGGAAAGAAGATTGGCTGACTGGCAGAAGGCAAAGAGTGGGAATAAAGGGGGCCATTTCTGGTTGGCTGCCGGTGACTAGTTGTGTTCCACTAATTGGGTATGCTACTTTTTATGCTATAGTTAATGATCTGGATGATAGAACTGATGGCTTTGTGGCCAAGTCTGTGGATGATACAAAAGATATATGGAGGGCCAAGTAGTGTTGAGGAAGCAGGGAGTCTGCAGGTTGGGAGAATGGGCAAAGTGTCAGATGGAATACAGTGTAGGGAAGTGTACAGTCATGCACTTTGGCAGAAGGAATAAAGGCGTAGACTATTTTCTAAACGGGGAGCGAATTCAGAAATCGGAGGCGCAAAGGGACTTAGGAGCCCAAGTGCAAGATTCCCTAAAGGTTAACTTGCACGTTGAGTCGGTAGTATTAAGGCAAATGCAATGTTAGCATTCATTTCAAGAGGCCTAGTAAGGATGTGCTGCTGAGGCTTTATAAGGCGTTGGTCAGACTACATATGAAGTACTGTGGGCAGTTTTGGGCCCTGTATCTAGAGGAAGGACATGCTGGCATTGGAGAGAGTCAAGAGGAGGTTAACGAGAATGATCCCAGGGATGAAAGGGTTAACATACAAGGAGTGTTTGATGACTCTGGGCCTGTACTCACTGGAGTTTAGAAGGATTGGGGGGTGGGGCAGAATTTCATTGAGACCTACTGAACATTGAAAGGCCTGGATAGAGTGGACATGGAGAGGATGTTTCCAGTAGTGGGGAAGTCTAGGGCCAGAGGGCACAGCCTCAGAATAAAAGGACTTCTCTTTAGAACTAAGATGAAGAATTTCTCAAGCCAGAGGGTGGTGAATCTGTGGAATTCATTGCCGCGGACAGCTGAGGAGGCCAAGTCACTGGATATATTTAAAGCAGAGGTTGATAGGTTCTTGATTCCACACTATGCAAAAAAAAAAGAGGTATTTTACTGTGCGTTTTGATGTACATATGACTAATAAAAATATTTTATCTTATCAAATGGCAGACCGGACTCAATGGTGAGAATGGCCTAATTCTGCTTCTATGTCATATGGGGGAATGAGTTCCAAACTTCCACTATGCCTCAAGTGAGAAAACTGATAGGTGTTAATAAATGAACACATGAACACATTTGGAAAATGGACAAAATTGAAAAGCAGCTATCAATTCAGATTAAATGAAGAATTTTCAATTCAAGTATTGTTGCTGCACAGAAGTAGAACAAAATATGCAAAACACTGAATAATGCACAAAATATTTAAAGTTTAGGGAAAAAAAATTCTTGTGCTATGCAAAACAGGGTACATTGAATTCACTGCTCATCGCTGCAGTATGGAGCCCAGCAATAACAACCCTGCACCAAAGATCATCATCTCCTTTATATCTACAAGTCCTGTCAACTTGAGTCTGAGGGTGGGAATCTGCAAGCTGCAGACATAGTAAAGGGCATCAGCAAAGCTGGTGAAATAAATCCAGGGCACTGCAATTCAGTGCCCCGATTAAAAACTTCGATCTAATGAACCCTCCAGTGGGCTGTTCGAGAACAAATGATCAGAAAGAGACACACATACAAGCTTACAAGTCGGTTGCCTCCTACTAACTTAAAGTGCAACACTGCTTTTGATTTACCATTCTGTAAAGACTGTGTGCGCGATTCTTTCCCAAGGTTGGTGTGAAATCCTGTTCCCAGTGAAGGAGCTTTCCCTGGACCTGAAATGCAAAAAAAAATATCAAAAGTGAATCATCAAAACTTACTGCACCATCATTTTAAATCTGGACAAATCAATAGACTACTCAGTTGGTCTTGCCACATTAACCTACTTGTGTTGTACAGGAAGCCTAAGAGTAAGAAAGAAAGGCAGAGATGGGAGAGAACAAATGTGGATGGCAGATGCAATATGGGGAAAATGGAACAGAAAGAAATCATTGACTCTCTCATTACTTCACTGAGATAACAGTACACCAAACCCCATCGACTCACCTAACTTTGTGCCATTTTCCTTAACAACTTACCCAAGTCTCCAATGTAAAATTGCACTTGAAATTTCTACTGCCTTCTTGCCGACCATTGTGCCCCAGCCCCGGAGTCCCCAAATGGGAATAGAGTTTATTCCCCACACCATCTTTTCCTCCTAATATCTTGAAAATTCCAATGAAATCACCAACATTTAAATTGCGGGGAAAACAACTATAGTTTCTATAATCTCTTGTAATTTAACTCTTGGAGCCCAGGAACCATCTTAGTGAATTTATGCAGCACTCTTCCCTCCGGAGTAATACCCAGAGCTTCTCCCAGTACTCCAGCCACATGCTAACTATAGCTTCATGTAGCTGCAGCATAACTTCCATCCTTTTGTATTCCAGTCCTCTACACATAAAGGAGAAAATTCCACTACCCTTTTCTGGACCACCCACCTTTTGTGCGCACAATTCTCATTAGCCCTCCATTTAGCAATGATCCATTCAAACACAGTTAGCTCCTCCTTCGATTTTCACTTGCCCATATTGAAATTAATTTGCAACTACTTTGTCCATTCTGATAGTCTATTCATACCTCTTTATAGTTTGATGTTTTAATCTTCATTGCCTAAAATGCTGTCTGTCTAGTGTGTCATTTGGGTATCCAGACTTGTTCCCAGGAACAACGCTAATGAAATCAAAATGAAATTAAAATGCTAATGACTGAGGTCATTATGGCATTACACATACAGAGGATGTGTTTTTGATAACAATTCTGGTCATCCCATTATAGGAAGAATGTGGAGGCCTTGGGGAGGGTGCAGAAGAGGTTCACCAGGACGCTGCCTGGATTAGAGGGCATGAGCTACGGGAAGAGGTTGGACAAACTTGGGTTGTTTTCTCTGCAGTGGCGGAGGCTGAGGGGAGCTCTGATAGAAGATCTGATTGAGCAGGTTCGATGGGCCAAATGGCCTACTTCTGCTCCCTTTTCTTGTGATCTTGTGAAGATTATGAGAGGCACAGATAGAGTAGACAGCCAGTATCTGTTTCCCAGGGTCGAAATGTCTAAAAGTGTTTTTGTTCGCTGCTGGGGTGGTAGTGGAGACAGATACGATAGAGGCATTTAAGAGGATTTTAGATAGGCACATGAATATGCAGAGAATGGAGAGATATGGACATTATGCAGGCAGAAGGGATTAGTTTAGTTGGGTATTACTAGTTTAGTTAGTTCAGCACAACATCGTGGGCCAAAGGGCCCGTGCCTATGCTGTACTGTTCTATGTTCTATTGTGGTGCCAAGAACCCAGTGTAGAGCCCTACCCTCCCCACTGCTGCATCAGGAACCTCGGACAAATCAGACTTCCATTTGCACTCCCGCAGCAATGATGGGAGCTGCCATCTTCAACCCCCACCTCCCACATTTGGCTGCGTGACTCTTCCAAGCCCAGAGATTTCTTTGTGGTAATGAGAGGGAAGTCAACAGTTTCCATCACACTAACACACTAGGATACGGCCCTGAGGGCCACATTTCAGTATTGAGCGGCTGCATCGCTTGTGCTGACCTGCCAAACACAAGCCCACACAGGAAAATCTTTCCACATCACACTGTGGATGATTCACTGTCACAGAATGCCTGTGGAGGGTAAGGATTTGCACCCAGGTTCCCCAGGCAGCAGCAGAGAGGACAGGGTTCTGTGCCAGTTCCCCAGCATCCAGGTTCCTGCTGCAGCAATACACAACCCCAACACATGTCTTTTAACCAAGTACAAGGAGTACAAACTTCTGAACAGTCAGACTGAAGGACAAGAGCACTATAATGAAAAGCACTCTGGGATAGCTCTAAGCAGCATAATGGATTCTTAGCTTTCAATTCTTTAACTATTCACTGTATTTGTAATCAATTGGGTTATGACCCTAACAGAGAAACTTGCAGAATTCCACTAACCATCCTGCCTATCCAAGTTCCTGCCCACTAATTCTACTGTGTTCTGCCTCAACCAATTATCAACACTTCAATAATTTCATATCAATTCTCTGAGCTCTAACTTCAACTCTGGGTCTCTCATGAATGACGAGAGACAATATCTTCTGAAGTCCATGAAGTGTCATAGAGTTGTGCAGCACAGAAAAGCCTTTTGGCCCAACTGGTCCACGCCAACCAATTTGTCTACCTGAGCTAGTTCCATTTCCCTGTGTTTGGACACCATCCCTGTGAACCTTCGCTATCCATATACTCATCCAAATGTTTCTCTTAAATATTGAAATTATACCACTTCCTGAGGCAGCTCATTCCATAAAAACACCATCCTGTGTGTGGAAAGAGTTGCCCCTCAGGTCCCCTTTGAAATATTTTCCCTTTCACCTTAAAATAAATAAGAATAAATATATAGAATACATAAATGAAATGTGAAGAGTGCTCCCAGTCAGAGATAGTCACCTCTTCAAAAAGAAAATCCCAGGTTTTTCTCAGACACAAAAATCATACAGATCCATGTCGTCTGTCACTGCCCAAATGAAAAGGGCCAAGGATGCAGTTGCTCCATCCTCAACTATAGATTCGAGAAATTTCCTAACAGATCTTGGGCCAACCGGTCTAATTCCCCGTTTCTCCCTCTCCCCTTTCTTATATACCAGACTGACGTGCTACATTTTCCCATCGAATGGAATCTTTATCAAATCAAGAGTACCTTGGAAGTGTGTAATGTTCTCAACAACTTCTCAGCTATGAGAGCCTTGATTTTCTTCATCACAAGTATTAAATTTTTGACAAGTCCCTGAATCAATACTAATTTCCTCAGGATGGTCTCTTCGTCCTTTAAAGTAAACACTTGGTAATCATTCCCATGCCTGCTATTTCTTTATTTTAAACTTACAATATTTATGCAATTCATTTTAGGAGGCCCACATTGCTCCAAGCTATTGTTTTTAACATAATACAACTGTAAACATTTGTATTGATTTTAATACATCTTGTAAGTTTTCATATACCCCATCTGTTCTTCTTAAATTATCAGTCATGTTTTGCTGTTGTGTCAGGAATTGCAGGTTTTTATCTTTTTTGATTTTCCTTTTAGTCTTTTGGTCATCCAGGCAAACCTCTTGCTACTTACGGGTATAAACTGGCCTTGATTTACAGTAAACTCTCTTTTCAAAATATTCCCACTGCTCTACTGGAATTTTACCTGCAAGCAGATTTGCCCAACAAACCATGGGAAGTCTGTTAGGTTGAGCCCAGTTTAGTAGCCACATCACATTTCTCACTTTGCATCACAACAATGAATTTGATCATAATTACTATAAAATAAATGTTGACTCACCGACAGGCTGTTCACTAAACCTGGCTCATTACCCATTACTAAAATCTAACAGCTGCTCCCTTGTTGGTTGAAACATGTTATTGCAAGAAACAATCTCGAACACCCACAGAAAAGTCACTACATTTTAGACATGAGCCAACCTGTTTATTTCAAACTATATCAAAGTTTAAAAAACACCCATTTAAACCACTGTCTAGTCTCAGAACCCTTTTTACCCTCTGATTCTATCCTTTTTACTTTTACCCTCTCTCACAATGATTTCATCCTTTATCACTAGGCCTTTTGCCACCCATGCATCTTATAACCTGGTACATTTAGCTTTAACCACCTCATTCAACATCTCTGGAACCTCTGAGAATAACAATGTACCATTGAGAACTTGCGCACATTGAGAATTAAAGCCCAGCCTTGAAATTGTTTAGAAAGTAGCATGGAAGTATCTGTTGGCTGACAATGGCAGCCCTGTGTTCAAGGTTCCGGCAAATCATCCTTCATTAGTTGATAAATAACACTGAGCTATCCAACTCCAACATGAATATAAAGATTAGAAAGGATATAACTATTTTACCCCTGATCAACAGCCAATGAAACCAAAAGGACTGTTCACATAAAGGCTGGAAGCAGAGGAGAAACGTGCTCCTGGTTCTGGGAACCGTACATAACCATAGAACACCTCGCCTCCAAATCCAAACTCTCCATTGCCAACGTAGAACTCCACCAGCATCACTCACCTTTCCGTACTTCCCCAAACAAAAGGAATTTATTTTACATTATAATTCACGCAGCGTCTGCAACCTTGTCACTGAACACAATAAACTAGTTTCCAGACTAGAAAGTAACACTGGACAGCAGCCAGGGGAACAGGTGACTAGGGATTTTAGTATGAGAGTGTTATGGGTAAAGCTAACATAATAAATGTGGCCAGACTACAACGTGAATAGATCAGGCAACCCCTTTACCCTAAGCTACCCAAGTGTCAGCCCTGGACACTGCTTGGTGCTCCCACCTAATTACAGCACATCAGGCATTGAGAATAGGAGTTGGGATGTCAACTGCAACTGAAACCCACGCAGACATGGGGAGAATGTACAAACTCCTTACAGACAGTGGCTGGATTTGAACCCGGGCTGCTGGCACTGTAAAGTATGACGCTAACCACACTACCATGCCTGCCCTCTCTCTCTTCCTAAAAAGATAACTGGAAGCAGAGTCTGAATATTTTCAAGACAGAGGTAGATAGATCCACGATCAGCAAAGGGATGAAATACACAGATTTGCTCCAGGCAGAATATGGACTCAGAACTCCAGTATCCCATTTATTAAAGACTTGAACGTTGTGGATAAATAGGGTAAGATGGATGACAGAACCAGACTTCCATGGTTCAGTCTCAGATTTACCAGCAACTGCTGTGAATAATTGATGCATAGTTACATCTTTATTATTATACAACTTTCTTTTCCAACATATACTTTACAAAACAAATTCCCCGAATTAAAAGCTGTCTGGCTGACTCAAGAACTCTCACAGGCTCTTCAGGCACGGCGAATTACACACAAACAAAACAAATAACACAAAAGAGGTTGACAACTCCTACTTGTATGCATCACTATCTCCAGTGACGTGTGCATATATTATAGGAGAGGGGTGGAATTACGAGACCAGAGTGGAGGGTGGAGCTGTGGTTTTGGCATTGCCACAGCAAGCACCATCTATCTCAAGAAGGGAATTAGAATTCAAGGCAGTTCATTCACAGCTTAAAGAAAAATCACTTCACAAGCACCAGGCAAAGCCTCTATGAAACAAGCACTTTTGTTTGGCTCATTGTGCTCAGCAAGAAACCAAATGGGAACTTTTTTTTTGGGAAGTTTGCTGCTTACAATGAGAGGTCAACACAAGAACGTCATTCATGGTCAAGGCTTCAATCAGAGAATTTTTCAAAAGATTTTCACCAAGTTGCTTTGATGCTGTTGATGTCACTATGCAGAGAGACCTCACAGAGTGGAGACAGGCAGAGAGATCTTGGGGAAAAATTACAATCACCAGCCAAAGACGAAGGGAATAGCTCACCTTTCCGAGTCCCTAAACATACAAGGATTGAGTGTATATTGGAATTAGTTTATTACTGTCAAATATACCAAAATACAGTGAAAAGATTTTGTTTGCATGCCATTCAGGCAAGTCATCCCATACACAAGTACATCAAGGGAGTAAAAAGGAAGACAGAATACAGAATAGAGTGTTGAGGCTACAAAGAAAGTGTAGTACTGGTAAACAAATAAATTTCAAGGGCTACAATGAGGTAGACTGGGAGATGGTGAGTTCATCTTTTTGCATACGAGAGGTCCGTTCAAGAGTCTGATAATAGCAGGATAGAAGCTGACCTTGAGTCTGGTGGGTCATGCCCTCAGGCTTTTGTATCTTTTGCCTCTGGCTGTTTTCCCAAAGCAACAGGAAGTGTACACAGAGTGCATGGAGGGGAAGCTGAATTGTGTGAAGGTCTGGGATGCGTTCACAACTCTGCAATTTCTTGGGAAAAGCAATTGCCATACCAAGCTGTGATGTGTCCAGATAAGACACTTTCTAATAGTGCATCTGTAAAAATTGGAGAGAGTCATTGGGGACATTCCGAATTTCCTTAGCCTTCTGAGGAAATATGCTGCAAGAGGCTGTTTCCTCAGACTGAACAATCTGGA
>JARFYF010000001.1:143251575-143267196 GCA_030265395.1 Rhina ancylostomus
GTTGTTTTGGCTTATGGGCTTTTATCAGAGTAAGTTCAAGTCACTTTATTGTCATTCACCCGTATGCTAATAAAAACACATGGAGGAATGAAATGTCGTTTCCCCCAGACTCTCACAACAGAGGACATACAATGAACAGACAAAAAGAAACTTTGCAAGTACAAATAGTGCAAAAAACAGTATATACAGAATATGAATTTAGTGCAGAGTTAGTGCAAAACAGAGTTGGATGAAGGAAATACAGAACTCAGTGTGTTGCACTAAATGTACAAACATGTTCAGCAGCAGCCAAAGTTGTTATACGCCGTTGTGCAAACCAGGACTTTCGATGTGGCATTTGTCTGAAACTGTCTCCAGGGTATTCAGGAGCCGGACAGCCTGGGGGGAAATAAAGCTGTTGTACAGTCTGGTAGTTCTGGCCCGGATGCTCCGGTACCGTTTGCAGACGGCAGTGGGACAAATAGGTCATGGGAGGGATGAGAGGGGTCACCTATGATTCTGCAGACCTTGCGTGTGCATCGTGTGTTGTAGATGTCCAGGGTGGAGGGAAGAGGTACTCCAGTGATCTTTCAAGTTGTACTCTCAATTCTCTGCAAAGACTCGCGTTCAGAGATGTTACAGTTACCGTAACCACTTCTAATGGAAAATGAGCAAAAGCTGGTTGTTTGCGATTGTTGAGCACAATGTTCTGGGAGCTGGTTGGAGAGTGAGATGCCATTCCACAATCTTTAATGATGAAGCTTTGTTGGAAGAGTGTAAGAAGCCAAAGGCAGAGAGGTGGGAGTGGGATGGGTAATCAGGATCATCCACGTGCACTGAATGGAGATGTTCTTCAAAGCAGTTGCCCAATTTGCTTTTGGTTTCTCCACAGGAGAGCACGTCGTGAGTACCAAATGTAGTGCACTGAATTGGAAGAAGTAGATCTGTTAAGAGTTTTTTTTGAGGAGGAAACCGAGAGAATTAATGAAGCTAGGGTGGTGGATGTTATCCATGTGGACTTTAGCAAGGTGTTTTGCAAGGTCCCACATGGAAGGCTGGTCTGGAAGGTCAGATCACATGAGATCCGGGGAGAGCTGGCTAATTGGATACACATTTGGCTTGATGGAAGGGCGCAGAGGGAGATGGTGGAAGGTTGTTTCTTGGACTGTAGGCCTGTGTCTAGTTGCCTGGGGTCTGGAACTTTTGTTGTTCATCACTTACATAAATGATTTGGATAAGAATGTATAAGGCATGGTTTGTAAGTTTGCAGATGACACTAAAATAGGTGGCAGATTGCAAAGGTTTTCAAAAATTACGGGGAGATCTTGATCAGCTGGGTAAATGGGCTGAGGAACGGCAGATGGAGTTTAATTCGGATAAGTGCGAGGTGTTGCATTTTGTGACGTCAAACCAGGGGTAGGACTTTCACAGTGAACGACAGGGCCCTGGGGAGTGTTGTAGAACAGAGGGACCTTGGAGCACAAGTCGGTAGTTCCCCGAAAGTGGCATCAGAGGTAGACAGGGTGGTGAAGAAGGCGTTCAGCACACTGGCCTTCATCAGTCAGGGCACTGGGTGTAGGAGGAGGGACATTATGGTGCAGTTTTACAAGACATTGGTGAGGCTACACTTGAAGTATTGTGTTCAGTGTTAGTCACCATATTTTAGGAAAGATGTCATTAAACTGGAAAGAGTGCAGAGAAGATTTGCGAGAATGTTGCCAGGACTCGAGAGCCTGAGCTGTAGGGAAAAGGATTTTCGGGCAGGGCAGGATTTTATTTGTTGAAATGTAGGCGACAGGGGTGATCTTGTATAGGGATATAAAAACACGAGTGGCATGGAGAAAGTGAATGCATTCAGGGTAGGGGGATCTAAAAATAGAAGACATCGAGTTAGGGTGAGAGGGGGAGAATTTAAAGGAACCTAATGAAATTGGCCTTCTCCCCCACCCTCCCCATCCCGAATTTGAGACCAAATTTTATCTCTATCCTTTTCCAGAACTACTTTAAAATGCACAGAATCATAGTCATGATCTCCAAAATGCTCCCCCACTGACACTCCCTCCACGTGAATAGTACATTTCCAAGATAATTCGGATAAGTGTAAGGTGTTGTATTTTGCAAAGTCAAATCCAGGTTGGATTTCCTAATGAAAGGTAGGGCCCTGGGGAATGTTGTAGAACGGAGGGACCTTGGAATTCAGGTTCATGGTTCCCTGAAAGTGGAGTAATAGGTAGACAGGGTGGTGAGGAAGACTTTTGGCACGCTGGCCTTCATCAGTCAGGGCACTGAGTATAAAAGCTGGGGGGTCATGGTGCAGTTGTACAGGACGCTGGTGAGGCTGCACTTGGAGTAATATAGAATATAGAACAGTACAGCACAGTCCCGGCCCTTCGGCCCACGATCTGCCAACCTATATAAACCTACTCCATTATCAATCTAACCCTTCCCTCCTACAGAACCCTCCATTTTTCTTACATCCATGTGTGTATCTTAAGAGTCTCTTAAATGTCCCTATTGTATCAGCCTCTCCCAGCAGTGGGTTCCAGGCATCCACCATTCTCTGTATGTTCTGACATGTCCCCTAAACTTTCCTCCTCTCACCTTAAATGCATATCCTCTGGTACTGGCCCTTCTGCCCTGGGGAAAAGGTGCTGGCTGTCCACTCTGTCTATGCCCCTCATAATCTTATGCACCTCGATCAAAAGAGAAAAGCCCCAGCTCACTCAACGTTTCTTCATAAGACATGCTCTCCAATCCAGGCAGCATCCTGGTAAATCTCCTCTGCACCCTCTCTAAAGCTTCCACATCCTTCCTATAATGAGGTGACCGGAACTGAACACAATACTCAAGTGTGGTCTGACCAGAGTTCTATAGAGCTGCAACATCACCTCGCGGCTCTTGAACTCAATCCCCCGATTAATGAAGGCCAGCATACCATATGTTTTCTTAAGCACCCTGTCAACTTGTGCGGCAACTTTGGGGGATCTATGGATTTGGACCCAAGATCCCTCTGTGCCTCCACACTGCTCAGAATCCTGTCATTAGCCTGTATTCTGCCTTCAAGTTGGTTCTTCCAAAGTGTATCACTTCACACTTTTCCAGTATAATAATAACAATAACAGTACAGAGTCAAGTATCACAGCTACAGAGGAAGTGCAGTGAAGGTAGACAATAAGGTGCAAGGTCACAACAAGGTAGATTGTGAGGTCAGAGTCCATCTCATGAATGAACCATTCAATAGTCTTAAAACAGCGGGATAGAAGCTGTCCTTGAACCTGGTGGTACGTGTTTTCAGGCTTTTGTATCTTCCCGATGGGAGGAGGGAGAAGAGAGAATGGGGTAGGTGGAGTCTTTGATTATGTTGGCTGCTTTACCGAGGCAGTGGGAAGTGTAGAGTCCATGCAGGGTAGGCTGGTTTCCGTAATGTGCTGAGCTGTGTCCACAACTCCCTGCAGTTTCTTGTGGTCCCAGGCAGAGCAGTTGCCATACCAAGCCATGATGCATCTGGATAGGATGCTTTCTATGGTGCACTGATAAAAGTTGGTGAGTGACAAAGGGGACATGCCAAATTTCTTTAGCCTCCTGAGGAAGTAGAGACTGGTGAGCTTTGAAACTTCAAAGATAGACAGTCAGGATTTTTTTTTTCTGTTGGTAGGGGTATCAAAACCAAGGGGGCATAGCTTTAATGTGAGATTGGTAAATTATTGTCCCATGTACCAAGGTAGTGAAAAGCTTGTGTTTGCCTGCCATCCATACAGATCACTCCATGCAGAAGTACATCGAGGTAGTACAAAATGAAAAAGAATGCAGAATATAGTGTTACAGTTACGGAGAAGGTGCAGTGCAGGTAGTCAAATAAAGTGCAAGGGACACGACAAAGTAGATTAAGAGATCAAGAGTTCATCTTTATTTACAAGAGGAAGTTTTAAAGGGGATCTGAGGGGAAAGGTTTTTTTTTACTGAGAGTGGTTGGTATCTGGAACCATCTGCCAGAGGAGGTGCTGGAATCAGATATGATGACTGTGCTTCAGATATTTAGGCAGGCCCTTGAATCTCCAAGGCAAGAAGGATACGGACCTGGTGTGGGCAAATGGGGTCAGTGTTGATCGGGACAAAGCACGTGGTGGGCTGCAGGGCCTGTTTCTGTGCTCTGTGATTCTCCCTGACTTTCTCTTGCGAGGGTTTTGTGTCCAGTGATAGGGGAAGCTTTGCTACACTGTGCTGAGCAATGTGTGTACAGCTAGTGGCAGATACTGAGATGATGTTTGCTGAGAAATGCAAGCCTTTCATGTGGTTTTCTCTCAAGTCTTGTAAATGAGGCTTGGTAATCACACTGCACAGCCTGAAGCAACCACAGCAGCAACTCATGGAGATGGGGCGCAGTGTACTTTCCCTCTTGTAGTGTGATGCCTGGACCCAGGGCCCTGCTGACTGATTACAGAACCAGCAGAACTTGTCCAGGATAAAGTGAAGAGCGACTGTTTCGGGGATGCTGAAGATACTAGGCAGTGACTTTGGACAGAGAAACAGTCAATGTTTCAGGTCCTTTCATCAATGCTTGTTCAGAGCTATGTTTAAGATCTCCAAATACAAAGGTTGTCAAGTAGATTGAATTCCATCACCCACTGTACCAGAGGTACACAGCAGCACAAATAGTAGCTCCAGTGAGCTGGGTTCAATCCTGACCTCTGGCGCTATCTGGAGTTTGCACATTCTTCCTGTGACCGTGTGGGTTTCCTCCCACATCCCAAAGATGTGTGGGTCGGTGGGGTAACTGGCTGCTGTAGATTGCCCCTTGTGTAAGTGGCAGAGTCTGGGGGGAGTTGATGGGAATGTGGGGAGAGTGGGTAACGGGGAAAATTATGGAGAATGGGATTACTGTGTGCACTGCCATAGACTCAGTGGGCTGGATGGCTACCTTTTATGACATGGAAATATGTAAATACATGAACTCCTTTTGTTCTCCAATGTCCTGGAATCACTTTAAGGCTGGTAGATGGCCACACCCCTTACCTACCTTCAGCCAATGACCTGAACCAGGAACACACAATCCTGGAGTCTAACACAATTATGGTTGCAATAGAGATGCAAGTTTGCACACAGAAAGACCCTCCGACAACACAGTAACAATCAGAGGATTTTTTTTTTCCCCATTAATGATGCTTAAGGGACATATGTTGGTTAAATATGGTCGCATGAGCTGGCAACTTGTTTAGCATCTTGTCAGCTGGATCCTCGAGGACAGCACTCTGTCCGTACCGTGTGTGGGTGGCAGCCTGGATTATTGGCTCATCTCTGCAGTGGGGCCTGACCTGCTACTGTTAGTCAGTGGTGAGAATCATTCCTGCTGCTGGCATGCAGAGTGCTGGGTGAAGAATCATATCTCTTGGGACCTGTGAGCTGCGGGCAGTGTCAGGATTTAATAGTCCTTGGAAGTGTCACTAGATGGTGTGCCTGGAGTCACATATACTTCTAGACCTCCTCCCTTGATGAGCAGTTTCTGACGTTGCAGTGGTAGGATGTGAACCCATTTTGTTGTTCCTCTGGGGGTCTTCACCATTCATGGGGTACAAGCTGCCATCTTTGGTTGGAGTGTTAATTGTGTGGTTTTGTACCCTGCAGGACGACACCATGGATGTGGCAAATCACAGCGTGGTCCTTCTGCAGCAGCTCAACGTCCAGCGGGAGTTCGGCTTCCTGTGTGACTGCACGGTGGCCGTGGGGGACATCCACTTCAAAGCCCACCGAGCTGTGCTGGCTGCATTCTCCAACTACTTCAAGATGATCTTCATTCATCAGTCCAGGTCAGGGGCATTCTCCGCCCTTCCTTGTTCACTCCCTCTCCTCCTTGCTCACGCATGCCCTCCCTCCGCCCTCCCTTTCCAGTGGGTCTCTCAGCCCTATGGCCCAGTGAGTAATCGCTGACCATCAACCACACATGCTGATGCCAGTCTGTTCTCCCCACATTCCCATCAACACCCCCCAGATTCTACCCCTTGCCCACACACTAGGGGGGCAATTTACACAGGTCAATTAACCCACCGACCCACATGTCATTCGGATGTGGGAGCAAACTGGAACACCTGGGGGAAACCCACGTGGTCACAGGGAGAACGTGCAAACTCCACACAGAGAGCGCCGGAGGTCAGGATTGAACCAGGTCTCTGTTGCTGAGCGGCAGCAGCTCTGCCAGCTGCACTCCTGTGGAATGCTGCACGTCCCCTTGAAACTTCTTAAAGCAATGCCCTTGAGTATTTGACATTTCTACCCTAGGATAAAGACTCTGACTGTCTACCCTATCTCTGCCTCTTGTAATTTTATAAACCTCTATCAGGTCTCCCCTCAGCCTCCAAAGCTCCAGAGAAAACAAGCTTGTCCAACCTCTCCCCATAGCTAATCCAGGCAGCAGCCTGGGGAATCTCTTCTGCACCCTCTCCAAAGCCCCCACGTCCCTGTAATGGGGTGACCAGAACTGCACAGAGTTCTCCAAGTGTGGCCAAAGTTTTATACAGCTGCAACATAACTTCCTGACTCAGAGTATAAGAGTCCTCTAGCAATGAAGGTAAGATGCCATATGCCTTCTTTAGCACTCTACCTACTTGGATTGCCACTTTCAGGGAGGTATGTGACCCTGCTCCTCTATTAGATGCTGACTTACTTGGTGAGTACTTCCACCATTTTAGAATCATAGAGCACTACAGCACGGATACAGGCCATTTGGCCTAACCAGTCCATGCCGACCATGGTGCCCAACCAGCTAGTCCCAGTTTACTGCATCCAGCCCATATCGCTCCAAGCCCCACCCCTCCATGTCCCTATCCAAGTGCTTCTTAAAGACACTGTTGTACCTGCCACTTCCTCTGGCAGCTCGTTCCACACACTCACCACCCTCTGTGGAAGAAGTTACCCCTCAGGTCCCTTTTAAATCGTTCCCCCCTCCCCCTAGTTTTGGACTTCCCCATCCTGGGGAAAAGACTGTTACCATCCACCTTATCCACGCCCCTCATGATTTTAAACACTTCTATAAGGTCGCCCCTCATTCTCCTCCATTCCAAGGGACAAAGACCCAGCCTGACTAACCTCTCCCTATAACTCAGGCCCTCAAGTCCTGGCAATGCCTTTTTATCTTTTCTGGACTCTTTCCAGTTTAACCACGTCTTTCCTATAACAGGGTGAGCAAAACTGTACACTTTCTGTGTTCACCTCCTTTGTACTGTCCTGCCCCGTCAACCTAGGCTACAGTTTTGAGCATCTTCTGTGGGGCTTGGTCCCAGGGTCACCTGTCACTGCAGGAATCCTGAGCCTGAGGCCTGGCTACTGCAGGAATGGGTGTGCCAGTAATTACAAGTTTCTGTGGGAGCGCTGTGCACGGGTTTTGACCACTCCCTCCCTCTTCCCAACAGCGACTACATCAAGGTGCAGCCAGTGGACATCCAGCCAGACATCTTCAGCTACTTGCTGCACCTCATGTACACAGGCAAAGGGCCGAAGCAGCCCGTGGATCCCAACCGCCTGGAGGAGGGCATCCGCTTCCTGCACGCCTACAACCTGGTGCACGACCCAGGCCACGGGGGGCAGGTGTTCGCCCAGCACCACGAGGTGCTGCCCTTGCAGTCACCCAACCTCTACGGCATCCAGATCTCGGGCTCTCAGAAGCTGCAGGTGCGGGACCTGCAGCCGCCCGGAGGCCGGAGCGGAGCGGCCGCCCAGACATTGGAGCAGCCCTGCCAGGCTTCCCTGGGAGCAGCCACCAACATCCCCGAGCACCGGTACGCACGCCCTCCCATCGGCCAGGAAGTAGTGGCGGGGACAGAGGACGGCGGCCAGAGCTTCCCGCCGGCAGCGTCCCGGGGTCTACTCTCGAGTGGGCTGCAGGTGCCTGGCCTCAACTTCAAGCGGGGCAAGTCCCACAAACTGTACTCGTGCCACTACTGCGGGGAGAGGTTTGCCGCCAGGGGCAGTCTCCGGGACCACCTGTACTCCCACGCCAGCGGCACGCTGCCCTCCGGAGCCTCCACCGAGGGCAGGGGCTTGGGGGAGCCCCAGGAGGTGGAGAAGCCCGAGGGGCTCCCTCCGCAGGGCGGCGAGAGCCTGCTCCCTGCCTCCGACCAACCGGAGGGGACCAGTCTGGACGAGCAGCCTCCTGTCGGCCTGACGGTAACCATCGGAGCCTACGGGGACCCTGTTGATTCCGGCAGCAACTTTGGGGCAGCCAAGAGGAGGAAGTTCGCCTGCAGTGTGTGCGGCCGTGAGTATCCGCAATCCCCGGGGGCTGGTGGCGGGGAGGGAGCGGGCAGGGACCTGAGGGCTGGGCCTGGCGAGGTGTGAGGGGAACCGGCCCAAATTCCAACCCCACCCCTCTCTGGTTGGAACCAGTTCATTCCCTGCCTCAATCTGTGTTCCTCCAGGATTTAAGCTCTGAAATTCCTTCCATATTGATGACCGATTGAGATACCTCTTGATCCTGAGGGAGCATGACTGAGCAGATAGCAAGATGTTGGGAGAATCTCGAATGGGAGTGGATGTTGTTAAAAGGGGGCAGTCAATTAAAATTGAGGTGCTTAGAAATTCACTTTTGCAGAGGGTGGCAAGTCTCTGAAGTAGTAGATTGCTGTAGATTACAACAGGACATTGATAAGATGCAGAGCTGGGCTGAGAAGTGGCTGATGGAGTTCAGCCCGGAGAAGTGTGAAGTGATACACTCTGGGAGATCGAATTTGAAGGCAGAGTACAAGGTTAATGGCAGGACTCTTAGCCTGTGCAAAGAATTTCCATGTCACCATCCGCCATTGCCTTGACAAAGAAAAGAGCTCTTCAGCAGGTCAGTAATGAACAAATGAAGGCTTTAAACCCAAAACTACCTTGATGGCATTACTGGGCAGCCATCTTGGTTCAACACTACAGCTGTCAATCATCCATACAACCCGCAGGTCAGAAGAAATTGACCATGAGCTTTCTGTCACTGACAATTGGCCAACCATTCCAAGTAAGATATCGACAGGCACCTCTGTCCCCTCCAAACAAACTTTTATTCATTTTCTGATAAAATATCAAACACAGTGCAGATGGTAATACTCATCGAAACAAACATCCTACCCAAAGAATGGAAACTCATTGTAATTTTATTATTGGAAAAAAGACACACATTAAAAGGGAATAAAATGTGCAAAATTAGTTGCAGTTCAGAGTAGTTCACCAATCAGTCTTTATCAGTAGTAAACAATTCAACAGTAAGTAATCGGTTCACAGACCAACAGTTCCTTTTTTCCTGGGCGCAAAGGGTGGGAACAGAAACAAAGCAGGAAATGATCTCTGCGTTGATTTCCTCCAATGTTGAACCTGGTGTGGAGGAAAGACGCAGGTTTGGCTCAGGACACCAGGGGGCAGTGGCGGGGCACACATTTACCTTGCGGAGTGAGGTTGCACTGTTAACGTGACTTCAAATCCCACTTTTGGGGAGCCGGGGAATTTAAATTCAGTTAACTAATTAAATAAAACTGGCATGGAAGGCTAATGCAAATCATGGAGGAGCTGAGACAGCTGGGTGGTTGTAGAAACCAGCCTGGTTCACTACCATCCTTCAGGGAGGGCGGACAGCTGGCCACACCCAGCCTGGACTGTATGTGACTCCAGACCAACACCAAAGGAGCTGACTTGTAACTACTCCGTAACTGTCTGAAAGTTCACCCCCTCTCCCTTCTCTAGAACGGAGTGGTCTGGCCTTACCCACGCCCTCTAAATAGGAAACAATGGATAAAACTACAACCACATTTAAGTGGTGTTGGATGGTGTCTAGCTCCCCGCTGGCACTTGCCCAGGTGTTCCTTGAACTTGGGGCCAGAACAATCCCATGCCACTGCCCCCTGCAGCACAGCTCTTGGCCACCTGAGCCTTAGTGGCAACAGGATGTCTGTCCTGCCACAGTGTGGGGCTTAGACAGTGAGAGGGAGACACAGAGGTCGACAGTGATGGGTTGGGGAGGGGTAGGGATAGCAACACACACACACCCACACACACACACCCACACACACACACACACACCCACACACAGATACACCCACACACCCACACACAGATAGATACATACACACACACACACAGACAAGTGCACACACACATACATATATATGCATACATGTGCACACACAAAAGCATGCACACACAGATACATACATGCACAGACACACAAACATGCACACACACACATATATACACATGTGCATGCACACACACACATATATACACATGCACACGCACATATACACACATACACGCACACACACACGTGCATGCACACACACATATATACACATGCACACACACATATACACATGCGCACACACACACGTGCATGCACACACACACATATATACACATGCACACGCACATATACACACATGCGCGCACACACACATACATGCACGCACGCACGCACGCACGCACGCACACACACACACACACACACACACACACACACACACACACACACACACAGCGCCAGAGGTCGGGATCGAACGCGGGTCTCTGGAGCTGTGTGGCAGCAACGCTAGGTCAGGCTTGAATGAACACCTTTCTTCTCACCAAAGGAAGTTTGTTACAAATCCAACATCAAACCAAAACTTCAAATTAGAATACTGTCATCCTGATCTAGGACGCAGTCAACCCCCCGACCCCACCCCCAACAAGTCGCAGAACGTCTCCGCAGTGCCAGCGGACACTGCGTGTTCTTTCTCAAGGGGCACTCGAGCACGCACATAACCCCGGAAGAGGGGCAGACAGTGGGCTGTGGCTAGCCACTCCACAGCGTACTGTCACGTTAACATAGAACACGACAGCCCACAACGCTGTGCCGAACACGTCCCTACCTTAGAAATCACTAGGCTTACCTACAGCCCTGGGGAAAAGCCTCTGACTATCCACACGGTCAATGCCTCTCATCGTCTTATACACATCTATCAGGTCCCCCCTCATCCTCCGTCGCTCTGAAGAGAAAAGTCCAAGTTCCCTCAACCTGTTTTCATAAGGCATGCTCCAGGCAGCATCCCTGTAAATCTCCTCTGCACCCTCTCTATGGCTTCCTGTGCCCCTGTGCGTACATGTACTTGTGCATGTGACGATAAACTCGACTTCGACATCTGACATCCTGGGTGGATGCTGCAGTAAAATGCAATGAAATACAACGATTTACCTTCCTCCTCCTGGTTGCCCCTTTAGCTCCCGGCACAGCTTCACAGACCACGCCTATCGCTTCCCTGTGGGGAAAGAAGAGGGCAAGGTACTTAACTGCACAGTGTCAAACGCTCTCCCCTTCACCTCAGTTCCCTCCTGTGGATCGCTTGGTGTGAGGGGAGGCTCACAATGGAGTCACGCAGCACAGGAACAGGCCCTTCGGCCCACTGCGTCTATGCTGACCATCTGTGGTAAGCCCTCGGTGCACTGCGGACGTGTGCGCTTGCAGAAGCGTTGCGAAAATCTCTGCCTTCACCCCGTCACCCCTCAGGCACTGTGTTCCAGATCCTAACCCCTTCCCTCCGGGAGGATAGAATTTTTCTTCAGATCTCCTGGACACCTCTCGCTCCTCCCACCAAAGGGCATCCGCCTGATCGCCTCGGGGGAGCTGGGCGCAGGCCGGTGGTCCCCACCGAGCCCGCTGCGTTCGAGGTGCAGCAGCGCCCCTCTCGCAGGGGCAGGGAGAGCGGCAGGGATTGCTAACGAGGGGGAGAGAGATAGGGGAACTCTTCCCCAGAGCAGAGGGGTCGAAAACGGGAGGGTTTAGGGCAAGGCGTCAGAGGGAACGCAAGAAAGAATTTCTTTCACTGGCTGGAATCTGGAATGCCCTTCAGGCTTGATTGGCTTAGTACAACGTCGGTGGCGCAGTGGGTAGAGCTGCAGGTTCACAGTGCCGGAGACCAGGGTTCGATCCCAATCTCCGGCGCTGTCTGCATCTGTGGAGTTCGCGTGCTTTCCCTGTGGGTCTCCTCCCTGGGTACTTCCAGCTTCCTCCCACACCCCAAGGACCCATGGTTCGGTGGGTCAATTGTGCCCAGCGCGTGGGTGGTAAAACTGATGGGAGGAGAAAAGGTGACGGGGGGGAGATTAGTGGGCCAGCATGCACTGATGGGCTAAATGGCTTGGTATTGGTATTGGTTTATTATTGTCACTTGTACCAAGGTACAGTGAAAAACTTGTCTTGCACACCGATCGTACAGGTCAATTCATTACACAGTGCAGTTAAATTGGGTTAGTACAGAGTGTATTAAGGTCGTACAGGCAAAAACAATAACAGTACAAAGTAAACTGTCACAGCTACAGAGAATGTACAGTGCAATAAGGTGCAATGTCACAACAAGGTAGATCATGAGGTCAAAGTCCATCTCATCGTAAAACCATTAAAAACCAACAGTGTTACCTGAAGGATGGGCAGGTACAAAACTGAGCATATCTGGCTGATACATGGCTTCAGCATATAATGAAGTCACTGCCAGTGCAACACTCCTAGTGGAGCAATGCGGAGCAACTGGGACCACATGGTACCAGGGTTGCTGCATTGGTAAGCACTCCTTACCAATAGGGCTACATTCCCTTCACACCACAGTACCAATAAGTGAGGGCTGTCAGCGAAATACTTACCAGCACACTTGACCACACTCCACAGAATAACTAGCACCCAACATCCATCCACACTCCAGGCTGTCTGATCTGTATTGGCCCACCATATCTGCACCATTCTATCATATCAAGTGCTAGAATATCTAGCTTATCCTCCTTAATCCCTCCCACAGCTTCCATTTACTGGCCAACATAGCTATCCCTATTACCTGCACTGATTCAGACTCTTTTCATATTTGTTGTTGTATTGACTCAGGGATTACCTACATATCACATGTCTGTTCCATCAAAAACATCTACTGCCAATAAATCCTGGTGCTACCACTCTCTCAGTCCAGCTCCTGCTGAAATCCTCATTCTTGTCTTTGTGGTCATTAGTATTCCAGTGCTGCATCCTCCACATGATCATCTTCTTCCTCTTATAAAATTGTTTATACAAAACTCTGCTATCTGTATTTCTAATGCCCTGTTCTTAGACTACATTGACTTCTGGTTCAAATACACCTTAGCTTTAAAATCCTCACCTTTTATTTTCATCCTTACATGGTTTGACCACTCTGTCACCTCTTCCTCTCCTTGAAGCCTTCATGATCTCTCAGTTCCTGCAGTTCTGACCTGTTGTTTAACCCTGATATTAAATTCCACTATTGCTAGCCATGTCCTTGGCTACCTTAAGATCAGAATTTTCCTCCTAAATCCTCTTCACCTTTTGATCTCACTCTCTTCCAATGTGCTCCTTAGGATCAACCTAACAGTCCTAATGACCTTCGCATGTGCATAACCAAAGCCAGGAATCAAGAGGCAATCTGGAGATCAGATGCTGAAACATCTAAACAACAGATGGATTAATACATCCCTACCAAGAGCAGTGCAGTAACAGGCTGAAGGGAAGAGCCAATGCATTTTGCATCTAGCTTTCAGTTCAGCCAGAGAGAGCTGGTGAACTAATAGCAGAGGTATAGTGTTTGAGTTATTGTATATATTTTTAATATTAATTTAGTATTTTCAATTTTTTATTAGTATTTCATAATAATCAAATTTATTTATAATGTTTTAATTTACTTAATAACATCTTAAATTATTTAAATCTATTTAAATAGTTTATAATTGTCTCTAACATTTAGAAACAGTTCAAATGCCTTTGCCAACAGTGACCTGTAAGTTTATTCCAGACTGAGACATCAGGACACTGAATGTCTGAGGGCAAGCATCTTCTTGGAACCTGTCTTACCTCAGACGTCTTGGGTGAGGAGTATGAGCTTAATTGGTCCTATGCATCCACAAAAAGTAAGTCCAGCCAGGCATGGACTATAGGCAATGAGTCCAGTACAATCTGACTCAATATGTCTTCTGTGCTTCAATGGCAAAAACACTTTTACGGTAATTTAGTTGAGACATAACTCTATGCACATATGCAAGTTTTCTTCATATAATGAGATAAATCTTGCTGGGTGGGGTCAGCAGGTATCATCAGAATCGCCAACGTTCAGCCATTAAAATCAAAGTTAAACCTGTATGTCCACTTTGGCACTGAAAGCCTCAGACTAACTAATGGATTCCAGGGGACAAATCTGTCTCTGTGCCCTGTCCTGTACTCTAAACGGTTGGGCCCATTCTAGCTGGAATTCCCCAACATGATGTCAGCCCTGGCGTTGCATCAGAAACCCCCGCTGAGTTGAGGGGAGATGCTAGGCAAAGCTTTTTTAAACTTTAGTGTCACGTTTTTAATTGTCCCTACATATTTTTGGTATTTTCAGCTAACAGTATATTAATTCATTTTAATCTGTGTAATTATTTTAAATATTTAATCATTTGTTTCAAACTTCATAATTTTTAAACGTCTCTGAATTAAAAACACATTGAACTTATTAACAGCAGTAAAAGGAGGAAAAGCCCACATACTATCTCCACCCACCTATCTTCTGCCACTCCCAGAGCTTTGCTTTCTCAAAGATCCTGTCTCAGGTATTCCTACGGTGAGGACTTTGCACCACATCACCAAAGGTCTAGTTTCAAGGAGACGGGAGCCAGAGAGATTGGTCCTCTGCATCTAGCCCAGTTAATTCCAGGCATGCAGACTCCACAGATGACAATCTAGCATCACAGTTTTTCTGATATTTGAACATTAGATACAAGAAATAGAGGACTTATATTGGACATTCAGTATCAACATTAAGCATGTGTGATGTGGCAGGATTAGTTGCATAATGTACCATTCCCCACTCCTCCCAACAACATGCCTTAGCCCCAACCATTGGAAAACATCGATGTGCCATGTACTCACAAATCCTGCCCGTCATTCTAGGCCATTTTAAGTTAGATGCAATTGCCAATTTTGTGCAGGGAGAAGTGATTAAGCCAATATTAACAAGTTTTACAAAGAACTCCTGCAGCTAACCAACAGAAGAGACATTTATCTTGTGTTTGTGAACTGAAGTTAAATCCACAGTGCAAAGCTAGTGTTTAACGTATTGCTTCATTGTGCCAGTCTTGCTTCCTGCCTTGTTTATCATAAAATACCAAATTAAACTGGTGGTACATTAAGTAACCTAATAAGAAATGTTATATTCCCTTTGGGGTTTGTGTTTGATTTTTGAGGGGAGTGTTTTTGTCTGTTCTTCAAAAGATGTAAATTTGGTGGTGAAAATATTGTAAGGTCAGAAAATGCAGCTGGATTGAAAAAGTAGCCCATCCTCACACAAGCAATCTTGCAATATGCACGGTAAATAAAAATCAAACAGATTTGGCACCTTTTATTTATTAACCTACTTAATGTTAGTGGACTCTTCCCAAGACATCATGGGCATGTCCCTCCCCACAATTGGTCGAGTCTATAGGAGGCACTGCCTCAAGGACGCAACATCCATCATCAAAGATCCCCACCATCTTTTCACAGCTACCATCGGGCGGGAGGTACAAAAGCTCAAGGTTCCACACCACCCGGTTCAAGAACAGCTACTTCCCTTCAACCATTCAGTTCTTGAACCAACCAGCAAAACCCTAATCACTACAGTTTAGCAACACTATGACCAC
>JARFYF010000001.1:144295388-144310284 GCA_030265395.1 Rhina ancylostomus
TGTACATACTCACACCCTAACCACCTCACCCCACACCATTAATACAGAAACAGTCTGATAGTCAGTTATCTGATAATTTGAACTTCATCTCGAACTGAATAAGCACTTATTAATACATAAACACTTTAACAGATATGAATATGTGGTGTTGATATGTTTTAGAGATGTTTATATAGATTATTTTAGATATTTATCACTGTTTTTTTTGTTGCACTGATATGAGCTGGTGAGAAATAGTATTTTGTTTCTTTGTGTATGTAAATACTCAGAGAAAAGACAATAAAGGTAAATCTTGAGTCTTGAATCTTGAAATTTCAGAATGGAACACCAGGGATGGAGGCCTGCTGCTGAAAGGGGGTTGTGGTAAAACTGCTGATATTGATTACAAAGAAATTCAACACAGAAGACATAGAGAGAAAGGGAGAACCTGTACTGTAACCTCCCTTCATCTTCCTGATCTTCCTTTTCCTTTTGTTTCTCCTCCTCTTATTCATTCTCCCATTCTTCAGCTTCATGTCTGATACGTGATGATAGACTCTATCTCTTCACACTGGCCCCTCACAATGGCCAAGTCATGCAGCATTCAGCCTAATATCACAGATCTTGATGCCTGTTCAATTGGCAACCACAGGGATCCATTAGAACAAAGCAGACAGTGGAAACATTGCTTGAGGACACTGGTGGTGAACTATATTGTATTTTTAGATAAGTTAAGATATCTTTATTAGTCACATGTACATCAAAACACACAATGAAATGCATCTTTTTGCGTAGAGTGTTCTGGGGGCAGCCCACAAGTGTCACCACGTTTCCGGCGCCAACATAGCATGCCCACTACTTCCTAACATGTACGTCTTTGAAATGTGGGAGGAAACCAGCACACCAGGAGGAAACCCACGCAGATGCGGGGAGAACATACAAACTCCTTACAGACGGCGGCTGGAATTGAACCCCGGTCGCTGGCACTGTAAAGCGTTATGCTAACCACTACACTACAAATATCAAAAAGGCAGAAAGCTGTTTGGGAGAACTCCAGAGTGAAGAGTGGCCTCCTCCACACCAACAACCCTCAGTCCTTGGCATCGAACATCACTGACCAAGGAAGTTTAAAGAGAACACAGGCCATAACTCCCATCAAGAATGGCAGGAGCATACAGAAAGGAACTCCTGCATAACAGTGTTACAGGCAGCTTGTTCTGGTGAATGCAATGGCCAAGCTTCATGCGTTAAGGGGAAAAGCAATGGATGAGCCGCAAAGGCTACAATGGAAAGAACTAAAAGGGAAAAGTTGGTTTAGGAATTAGACGACAAAAAAAAAGTCAGGGTGCAATGTAGCGTGAGGAAAGAGGCAAGAAGATGGAGTGTGCTCAGAGGCAACTGAAGCAGAGAGTGCTGTCAATGAGTTCCTGATTCCATGACCACTTGCCCAACCCCTTATCCCATGCCCCAAACACCACAACCAGTCTCAAGCCCAAATGCACAATCCCTTTCCCAAACTTCCCCACTTTCTGTAAGATATTCCTTAAAAGCTGCCTTTTAAAACATGGAATGGCAGAAGCTGGAAGTACTCAACATGCTGAGCAACATCTGTGGAGAGAGAAATGAAGCCAACATCTCAAGTTGATGACCTTTTGGCAGAACTGGGAATAATTAGAGATAAACAGGCTTTAAGATGCAGAGAAGTGAGGGGGTTGGGTGGTGGAGGATGGGTAGAAGAGAAGGAAAAGCAAGGCCCAGGTTATGGTAGAAGGCAGGAGAGAATGAAAATCAAAAGGAGAGATGGTGCAGGATAAAGGGTGTATAAAGATTTATGAATAGTAAAGGATCAGTTGGGAGGAAGCGTAAGTGGGAGACGCAGAATGAATTAGCAGATGGACAAAACTAGAAATGTGATTTGCAAATACTGAGGAAGATGAAATTACTGAAATCCATGTTGAATTCAGAAAGCAGTAATTTACCCTGTCAGAATATGAGAGACAAAAGATAGAGAAGTCGGGATGGAAGTGCAAAAGCTCTATGATTTGATCACACTCTCCTATTTAACTCTCCTAGTAATGATTCACTCCTGACACCATTCTGTTACTGCCCCTTACACGGTGTGATGGGGCACATTGTGAACTGAGCAGAGTCCAGGACCATGCCGGCAGTTTTTCTTTTAGACCAAGGACTGTTCTAATGACTCCTACTTTGGTTCCACATCAGCTACTGTCCCACTATGTTCCTGTCTCCTACCTTGGGATGTTTTACGATGTTAACATTTCTATTTATATGCAAGTTGGTGCTCTTGTGCCTTCCCCACTGCACAAACCGTACCTTTGTTGTTTCCATTGAATAAACATCAGAGAAGATCTCAGCAGCATGGATTTAGTCTCCTCCCCACCACCCTCTCTACCTTCAACCTGTTTGATTAACCTTGAAGGCCAGGGAAAGGAAGAGCACAGTCCTGCCAGGAGGGCCAGAGCCCTGCGTGGATTGAGTTCCCACAGTCGCGCCTAATGACTATTCATAACCTCAGTCTCTGATGATCAGATGAAAGAGATTGGAAACTCAAATGTGTTTGAGCAAAGTAATCAGTGTTGTTAGTGAGCTACCCCACTGAGCTGAGACCCAACGTTACACATTTCTGCATTATTACCATCTTAATCACTAATTCCTTTTGCACGCAATTAAAAACTCTTTCGGAAACTCATTTAAATATCCAATTAATATAATGAAGCTGCCATAATGATAGGTGAAGATGCACTAGGAACAGGCGACATCTATCCCATGGGCAATGCCTTTAATCTTTTACATCCAGACAATTAATTGGACTGGCTGCTGTACACATTCGCTAATGGAACTTCTTAATTGTATATTTATACTATCTATATCTATCCCAATATAAATAAAGCTGAAGAATAATGCATTTGAGATGCACACTCCAACCTTAGTCTCTGCATCACACTTCGATGTCACTCCATCATTGTGGTCTGATTAGACAGGTTCCTCCACCCCACTGGTAATTTATGGCAATCTATTCCACCGGAGCTCAGATATCTTTATCTTGATTGGTTAACATCCAAATTCATAAACTTTGCAAATGAATTAAATTGCAAAGCATTTCTCTGGCCCAGCTAACTAAAGAGAATTATTCAAAAGTAAATTAACTAAATTCACAATTCTTTTCAAGAGAATGTGAATCATATTTTTAGAAACAAAAAGCAAGAAACCACAAATTCTGGAAATAAAGAGAGAGAGCATTGGGATTGTTTAGGATCCATAGAGACAGGATGTTATAAATATCTCCACAGGTCCTGATGAAGGGTCTCAACCCAAAACATTGACCATCCATGTCCCTCAAAAGTTGCTGCCTGACCCGCTAAGTTCCTCCAGCAGTTTTTTTTTGCACCAGATTCCAACAGCTGCAATCTCTGGTGTCTCTATGTGCTTCCACAGGTGTCTAATCTGGTGAATGTGTCCTGCACACATCTGTTCCATGAGCTCACATCTATCAAGGATCTGTGCACTAAATGAACAGATTCTCCACCAACTCCCCACAACATGACTCAGCCCTCTCCAACCACACTCCCCCCAACACTCCTGAATCTCTCCTTCATTCGCTGCCCCAGCACCACACACCTCCCCAAACCCCTCCTCACCAGCAATTCCTACTATGTTCCCCAGCACTCCATTCCGTAATTTTGTCCCTCTATCATTTACTCTTCCACCAGCCATCCATCCTATCTGTGCATGACGGTTGATGTTCCACCAGTGGGTAAACCTTGAATGAAAGGGCATAGCTACAAGATTAGGAGGTGGTCATTCAAAACTGAGGTGTGTAAAACTTCTGGCAGAGGGTGCTGAATCTCTGGAATTCTTTAACCCAGAGGCTTGTGGATGCTGGACCATTGGGGGGTACTTAAAGAAGATGTGTATACAGGGAATTGAGGGCTATGGGAGACGGGCGCAAATGAGATGAGGCCTGGTGCAGTTCAGCCATGATCATATATAATGGTGGGGCAAGTGTGAAGGACCAGATGACCAACTCCTGCTTCTATCTTCTTATGTTCTTATGTAAAACTCTGTGGCCTCCCCACCCACTTACCTACTTTCCAATAACACCCTCTCCCAAACCCTACCCCATCTGTCCTCACTCAATTCTCTCTACATAAAACACATCAAGGTTTCAGAAGCAACCCAATGTTTTGAGCCCCTGACTTGCAAAACCTGGAAATCCTGATTATTCTGACTTCATCATTTCGGAACCACTTCAGAAATAATTTCTTGCACTGTAAGTACTATGTAAATTTTTGTCATCACTTCTCCCTACCAGCTTGCAAACTTACTTTGGATAAAATATGACTTCTGTCACTCAATTGGTGAATTTGTGTGTTGCCGTGCTTTACACACAATCTTATGCAAATTTGTCAGTGAAATAAGTCACACTCTACTGAGCCAATCAAATTACATTAGAATTACAGTTTGAAATATTTATTCTTTCCCTTTTGCCTATTGACTTCTGACTACGAGTTAAAAGTAAAACATTGAAGCATAACATTATTTCATGCAGGGTCTACAATGATGTCACAGGACTCAGTTAAAATCTTTGGATTTATCTGAACCGCTCTTTAGGCAACTGCCCAGCCAGCTATTCAGAGAGCCCCAGTAAAATCAAGATGGCCAGGTTGGTAGTGAGAAGTTGGTGCTGTGTTCTTCTATATCTGTCCTGTATATGCAGGTTAGGAAACTGCAATATCAACCAACATTCCCATACCACTTTGTTTCCAATCTGTTGCATCTTGCTGTGAAAAAAGTAAGAGTAAAAATGCATGGGAAAAGAACGTATTAGCAATTATTGAGGCTGCAGTTTCATATAACTATGGAGTGAATTGTCTAAATGCACCAACGGAATAGCATAAATCAGTGGGTTGCATTGTACTGTGAATCACATTAGCAACACTCCTTTGTTATAAAGCAACATTGTGTTCTTTGAATCCCTGTGAGCAACATCTCAGGAGATGGACGTAATTATAAAAGTGATGCATCAAACACGTGTTTTATCCATTACATTTCAGCATCTGTCACATGTTAGCATCCATCACATAGCTTACACGCTGCTTGATTGGTCAAAATGCCACTTCCTGCTGGAAAGGCAGAGAATTATGGTATCTTACTGTTCGGCAAGACTCTCTGAAAGTGCCATTTACTTTGCCCTATTCCCTTGCCCTTGCCCCACACACTTTTAAATGTTTCTTCTTCAAATATTTGTTCACATTTTTAAAAGCCATTATGGATTCTGTTTCCACCACATTTCCAGTAAGGTATTCAGCACACCCACAGCCTTTTGTGTATAAAAAGGATAATCCTGCTCACTCATTTGCCATTGATCTTGAATCTGTGACCTCTTGTAACTGACTTGCTGATAGTAATAAGATCTCTTTATTAGTCACATGTACATTGAAACACACAGTGAAATGTATCTTTTGCGTAGAGTGTTCCAGGAGCAGCTTGCAAGTGTCACCACACTTCCGAGCGCCAACATAGCACGTCCACAACTTTTTAACCCGTGCATCTTTGGAATGTGGGAGAAAACCAGAGCACCCGGAGGAAACCCACGCAGACACGGGGAGAACATACAAACTCCTTACAGACAGTGGCCGGAATTGAACCAGGGTCACTTGCACTGTAAAGCGTTACGCTAACCACTACACCACCATGCCTGTTTTTGTTGTTTGTTGAGGACACCAAAGAAAAGTCAAGTGTGTTTCTGGAATTGTACCACAGAATCTTTAACCTGAGCGAGGAGTCAGGAGTCTGACATTGGGCATGCAAGGACAAAAGAGGGAATTTATGCCAGAGCCAGAGGGTGTGGTGAGATGCTAAATGACTACTTTGCATCAGTGTTCACTTAGGACAGGGACATGGGGAATACTGAGATGATTTACTAACATCTGGAAAAGCATGGACTAATTGGGGACAGTTAGCATGGCTTTGTGTATAGGAGGTCATGCCTTATAAACTTGATTGAGGTTTTTGAGGAGGTGGTGAAGATGATTGACGAGTGTCAGGCAGTGGATGTTGTCTACAGGGACTTTAGTAAGGCTTTCGACAAGGTTCCTCGTGGTTGGCTGATGCAGAAAATTGTCATATAGGGTTCATAGAGACTTGGTAGATTGGATTCAAAATTGGCTTAGCCATAGAGGGTAGTGGCAGAGCTGTGTTATTTTGACTGGGGGTCTGAAAGTAGTGGTGTTCTGCAAGGATCAGTGCTGGGACCTCTGTTGTTTGTGATGTATATAAATGATTTGGACAAAAATGTAGGTGGGCTGATTAGTAAGTTTGCAGATGATACAAAAATTTGCAGAGTTATGGATAGATAGGAGGGTTATCCAAGGATGCAGCAGGATATAAATTAGTTGGAAATGTGGGCAGGGAAATGGCAGACAGATTAATCCGGACAAGTGTGAGGTGTTGCACTTTGGAAGGCCAAATGTAAGAGGAAAGTATACAGTCAATAGCAGGACCCTTAGGAGAATTGATGTACAGAGGGATCTTGGGGTGCAAGTCCATAGCTCCTTGAAAGTGGCCACACAAGTGGATAGAGTGGTAAAGAAGGTGTACGGCACCCTTGCCTTTGTCATTCAGGACATTGAGCACAAAAGTTGGCAAGTCATGTTGCAGCTGTATAAAACATTGGTTAGAGCACATTTGGAGTATTGTATGCAGTTCCACATTACAGGTAGGATGTGGAGGCTTTGAAGAGGGTGCAGAAGAGCTTCTCCTGGATGTTGCCTGGACTAGATAGTCCAAAGGAGAGGTTGGACAAACTTGGATTGTTTTCTCTGGAGTGTCAGTGGCTAGGGTTGACTTGATAGTTTATAAAATTGTGAGAGGAATAGATAAGGTAGGTAGTCTGTGTCTTTTTCCCAGGTTTGAAATGTCAAATGCCAGAATATGTAGATTTAAGGCTAGAGGGGGAAAGTTTAGGGGAGATATGCATGGCAAGTTTTTTTACATAGTGAGTGCTGCCAGGGCAGGTGGTGGGAACAGATATGATAGCAGTGTTTAAGAGACATTTTGACAGGCAGGGGACAAAGGGGTATAGAATGTGAGGGATTAGATTAAATTGGCACGATTGGAGGGCATAGGGCTAGTATTTGACAGGCCTTCATAGGTTAGGACATAGAATATAAAAGTTGAGACATTAAGTTGCAACTTTACAAAGTGGTGGTTAGGCTGCTCATGGAGTGTTGTGTGTCGTTCTGGGCACCACACTATCAGAAGCATGTGGCTGTGCTGGATCCAGTGTGGAGGAGGTTCACCTGAATGTTGCCTTCATTAGAGAACTTTAGTCATGGAGGGAAATCGGCTGGGCCTGTTTTTCCTGCAGTGGAGGCAGCTGAGGGTGACATGATAGAGGTTTATAAAATTATAAGAGGCACAGATAGGGTAGATAGTCATTTTTTTTTCCATGGTAGGAGTATCAAAAGCAAGAGGGCAGAGGTTTAAGGCGAAAGGAAGGAATTTTAAAGGGGATCTAAGAGGTAAGTTTATTTTTTACACAGAGTGGTTGATTAGTGGGCATGGTAGTGGTGGGCCAAAGAAATTAGTGCTATACCATTCCAGGACTCTACGCTGTTGTGGAGTAAATGTGTGATAGAGATGAAGTTCCTCCTCTCTGAAATGGTGAACCTGTGGAATTCTCTGCCTTGGAGACTATGAAGGCCAAGTCACTGGATACATTCAAGAGATTACTAGACCCAGAATACATTGTGATATGGGGAGAGAATGAGGATATGGGGTTGAGATGGAGCATGAGCAACAGAGGTGCCGACTCAAAAGGCTGAATGGCTAAATGCACTTCCATTTTCCTCTGGTTTCTCTGTTTCAAGGACAGCCGGGGCTGAGAACTAAATGTATGAAAAAAGATGGGAAAATGGTAGAGGAGGCTTGGTGATTAACGATGAGATTGCAGTATTGATGAGAGAGGATGAAATGAAAGGTAACCCCAGTGGAAACTTGGAGTCAAATTAAGCAATGGAAAAGGATTTAAAACTGGTGGAAGTTTAGAATAGGTCTCCTGGTAGCAGCTGTGAAGTGACAGAAGACACAAGCATAGAGACCAGACCAGCAAAGGCAGGGTAATTTCAACGGGGAATTTAACTTCCACATGATGGGATTGAGATGAGAAGTGTCCTCACTCAGCAGATGGTGAAACTGTGGAATTCTCTATCCCAAGTCAGTGAATATATTTAAGGAGATGGGTGGGTTTCCAGGCACAATAAGTGTCGATGGTTGTGGGGAGTGAGTGACAACGTGCAAGAGGAAACCAGGTGGTGGTTTCGTGCCAAATCCCAAAGTTGTGTTGGTTTGCGAATTGGCTTCAGTAAGTTACCCCTGGTGTAGGTGGGAGGAAGGACAGTGGGGGGTGGGAGGAGAGTTGATGGGCATGGGGAAGGGAACAGCCTACAGAGGAGTAAATGGGGGATTGGACTGATGGAAACCTGCTGGAATGTGTGACCGGGAGCGGTGGTGGAAGCAGATATAATAGCAATGTTTATGAGGCATTTAGACAGGCAGATGAACAGGCAGGGAATGGAGGAATATGGGCCATGTGCAGGCAGATGGAATTAGTTTAGATTGGCATCATGGTTGCCACAGACATGGTGGGCTAAAGGGCCTGTTCCTGTGCCATACTGTTCTATGTTCCATGAATGTTCTGAAAGATTTGATGTGTCAAGTGGCTTCTCTCTATTTCTCAAAAACATATGTTAAATCTGCTATCACACCTGGTATATAGGATAATCATGCTAATCCGTCCCTGAAAGATGGTGAATTTCTGGAGTGGGTTCAGAATAACTTTTTGCAACAATATATGCTGGAGTCAACAATGGCTCGGTCATACTACATTTAGTAATAAGTAACGGGGCAGATTTGTTTAACAGCCCAACCATCCTTGAAGTTTATCTAAGAACAGTCATAGTATGATTGAGCTCAGTGTAATGTTTGAAAAAGGGAGATGTGAAACATCTACTCAGGTTCATGATCTTGTTCAAGCGAATTCCATCTGATGACAGAGATCATGCACAGTAAACTTGATAGATCATTTAATGGGCAAAATGAAAGAAGATAAGTGGGAGTTCAAAAAATAATATGGTACAGAAACAATTTGTATCCCTAGAGGGAAAGCACCTGATTTGGAGCTGAACAAGCTGTCACTGAGCCAAAGCTGACACTGCTAAACCCACCATGGCAAGCTGTGAAACTGAATTCATTACATCAGGTGATTTATAGCTGACATCAAAAGTAATCATGAAAGCTGCCAGAATGTAGTAAAAATCCAACTGTCTCATATGTCCTTCTGGGAAGGCAGCCTGTCATTCTTAGCTGGCTTGGTCTTCATGTGACTCCAGTCCCTCACCATATGGTTTGGTTTGATGGTCTCTAACAAAGAAGGCCTTTGCAATGTGGTCGTGCCATAGTCGTCCTCGTCCTGAGAACAAATTGGAGAGATGCACTGGGAGTGACGAAAGAGAAGGATTAGGTCTGAGCTGTAAGTGGACTTGTGTGCTGTTTAATGAGTGTTAAACTGAACTGCAGCAGGCACCTTCCAAAGCCTATAAACCTATTGCCGAGCACGGGTGATTATGACAAAGGCAGAACTTTCTGGGTGTCGAGGGATGGGTGGATCTATCAGTGGTTGTGAGATATGGTCCTAATTCTTAGCTTGAAGTGGAGGGAAACCAGGTAGTGTGGAAATCCCTAAGGTGCCCTAGTGATATGTGCATGCATGCCTGTGTGTCTGTGCTGAACAATGCAAACCATATTTTGTGTGGAAGCATTGCACCACAGGAGCAAATTCAGTGTGATTTATACTCCCATGTCAAGCTTCCTTCTGCCTGTGATCTTGGTAAGTTATGAGATCATCTCCACTTTCCCAGTATAAAGGCTGTCAGGGCTACTCCTGTAGTGTATTCCCTGTTCCACTGCAGCAGCAAAGCTGAAGTGTGCCAGCAAGGACAGAAACCAGAAGGGAACTACACGTCTTGCCTCAGCTTATTATGTGTTCAGCATCAGAGATGGCTATTTTGTGTTCATGCCTGCTCTATAATTCAATTTTATGGATAATCTGCATTACCTGTCTTTGCTCCCTACCTTTTGAAGCCCTTGCTAAACAAAAATTCTTGGTGAAAAGTCAAAAGAAACTGCAGATGCAGGAAATCTGAAATAAAAAACGAGAATGCTGGAAACAATCAGGCGGTCGCACAGCTCCCATGGAAGGAGAAACTGGGCCGATGTTTCAGGTTGTCAGAACTGGGAAGAAGTGTTTAAAAAAAAAGCCACAGTGAGCTGTTGCTGAAATCATTTGGTTGGCAGGTTATTTGAAGAAATTGGAGAGAGAGAAAACAAAAGAACATGCCAGAGGCGTGGGAAGTGCCCAACAGATCAAGCGGTGCTAGTGGAGAAGTAAAAGTGAGTTACTGTTACAGATGGATAACCGACAGCAGAACTGGCTTGATCTGATTAAAAACGGAGTTTCCTGAAATTGCTGAGTTCTGTTTTGAGTCCGGTGGCTGCAAGTTGCCCAAATGGAAGATAAGATGCTGTTCCTCAAGCTTTTGTTGGGCCTTCTGAGAAGTGTGAGGAGGTGACAGAGAGAGAGTGATTGGAGAATTAAGATGACAGACAACTGGAATTTCTGAACTCAGATGCATAAAGCAGTCATCCCTTCTGCTTTTTAATTAGAACTGGTCAATTCCAGTGTTGGTTAACCATCTAGCACTGCCTAACCTGCTTGGTGTTTCTGTGGTGACAAGCTGTCATCTTCGAGGAAGGCGAATGGAAGTCTCAGAGATGGACCACATTAATGTGAGCACAGGGTGGAAACTGGCAGCAAGAGTGATAACATTTTGAAGTTCTGGATACGTGCGGGATGTGGCACCAGTCTATCGAGAGTGGTCCCAAATAAGCCTGGGACTAGGACTGTTCCACATCTCCAACAAAAATGCAGCTCAGACCCATGTGAATTCCCATGGCCACCCCTTTAATCTGGAGAAAGTGAATGGAATTGAAGGAGGTTGTTGAGCATAAGGACAAGTTCTGCCTATCAAATGAGTGGTGGAGGGAAACTCAGTAGAAGGCCCTCAAACGTTTCTGATGTGGGATAGTGGTGTAAAGGGATTGAGCATCCACAGTGAAGCTGGTTGGGACAGGGGATTGGAAAATGGTGAAGGGCATCAGAGGTGTCATGGATGTAAGTGGGCAGGAGCTAGACTGGAGGGGGGGGTGTTATGTGAAGGGGAACAGAGTCGACTCTAGGTGGGAAGAAATGGGTGAAGATCAGGCTGAAACAATAGATCTACTAGGACAATCCTGTTTGTGGATCTTGGGTAGGTGGTAGAAGTGAGTAGTTTGGGGTTAGAGGATGTCCTGTTAAAATGGGATAGGTGACATTATGGGAGACAATGGCCAGATGTTGGTTGGTGGGATCATGGTCCAGAAGAAGGTATGAGGGTGTGTCTGAGAGCTGACCTTTGGACTCCAAGGTAGAGGTTGGTTTGCCAGACTACAACATATCACCCTTATCTGTGGGTTTGATAACAAAATCTGGATAGGTTTCAGTGAGAGGATTGCTGCACGTTCACAAGAGGGGTAGGTTGGAGTGGGTGAAGGGAGTAGAGAACTCAAGATGGCCAATGTCATGTTGGCAATTCATGATGAATAGATCAAGGGAGGGTAAGAGACCACAGTGTGTGTCTAGGTGGATCAGGAATTCTGGAAACTGGAGGAAGTCATCAGTCTGTGGTGAGGATTCCTGGCCAAAAAAATGGGCATGGAGGTGAAGACAGCAGAAGAATTCAACATCATGTCTGGCCAGGACTTCATTAAGTTGTGGGCGTGGGGTACACAACTCTGCTGACGACTGATCTCCGCAAAAAGTCAGCCGGTGTTGGTGCTGGAGGGAAGCTGTGGGGTCAAAGTGAAGGGGGTGGAAGCTCAAAAGGAGTATTTGAAGTCGAGAGCTGGGTGAGTTGGTGGTCTTGTAAGAAACTAGTGGTGTGCTATACTGGAGAAAGTGTGCAGGTCCCTCTCCAAGTTCCAACTGTCCTGCGGGAGGTGTGGTGCATAAAGCTGAACACAGTACTCTTTATGTGGTCTTGCCAAGGCTCTGCGTGACTGAAGCATGACTTCATCCTCATAGGAGTTCAACCCTCCCTGAGATAAGAGCTACGTGTAGTGAGCCTTGTGCTTTTTGTGCTTTGGAATGTCATGTGTTCGTGGACCAAAATCGCCTTTCTCCTCCACAGCTTCTCACCAGTATACTTCCCTTCCATAGCTTCAGAGTGAATAACCTCACACTTCCTTTTGCAGAACTCCATCTGTCACCACTTAGCCCTTTTGCCAGCCTGTGTTCTGATGTGATTCCTGCTCCCATCTGCATAAACTGCTGATCGAATCATGGAATTGTACAACACAGAAACAGGCCCCTTCAGCCCACTTCATCCATGCCATCCATGATTCCTGTCTATGATGATCCCATTTGCCTGCATTAGGCTCGTATCCTTCTACACATTTCCTATCCTTGTCCAAGCTTTTGAAAGCTGTGATTGCCCACCAGCTCCTCTGGCAGCTTGTTCCAGATATTCACCACCCTCTGGGTGGCGGGGGAAATTGCACCCTTCAGATCACCTTTAAAATTTCTCCTGTTTCAGATTCCCTGTGCTGGGAAAATGATTCTGACTATCTATCCTATCTATGCCCCTCATTTTATAAACCTCCTATGAGGTCACCCCTCAGCCTCCCTGGTTCCCGTGAGAACAAACACACACCTCTCCTTGTAACTATAGCCCTCCACTCCAGGGAACCTCCTGGTGAATTACTCTGCACCTTCTCTATTCTCACCAGATCCCTCCTGTAGTGCGGCAACGAGAACTGTTCACAATAACCCAAATGCCATCCAACCAGTGTTTTGTGCAGATGTAACATAACATCCAAACCCTTATACTCAGTGTCTCAGCCTCTGAAGGCAAACACACCAAAAGCCTTTTTCACTATTCCAAACACTTAAGTCACCGTTTACAGGGAGCAATGAATTTGCATCCCAAGGTCCCACTGTACATCACACTCCTAATATCACTGACATTTATTCTGTACATTCTACCAGAGTGTGACTTCCCAAGTACATCACCTCACACTTATCTGTCCCTTCTAAATCAGTGCCACCTGCAGACTTGGTTATATTATTCTGTTTTCCCCATGTAAGTTTTAATAAACAGATGAAGGGCTGAGGCACCAGAACCACGATGAACATTGTATTCTGTCAAACTGACATTGGCTAAGCAGCACTAAAACCCCGTTCATAGAATCAAACAGCACAGAAACAAGCTCGCCACCCGCTGTGTCCATTGTTGAGCCTAGAACTTAGAACAGGACAGCACAGGAACAGGCCCTTCGGCCCACCATGTCTGTGCTGAACACGATGCCAACTTAAACTGCACATCTGCCTGCACGTGGTCCATATCCCTCTATTCCTTGCCTGTTCATGTGTCTGTCTAAAGCCTCTCATCTGCTTCCATCACTTCTGGCATCTACCGCTGTTTGTGTTAAATAAATAAATGGGGCTTTGCCTCGTAAATCTCCTTGACACTTTCCTCCTCTTAACTTAAACCTATGCTCCTTAGCATTTGACATTTTCCCACTGGGAAAAAGACTCTGACTATATACCCTGCAAACGCCATAATTTTATAAACCTCTACAGGTCTTCCCTCAGCCTCTGACACTCCAGAGAAAGCAAGCCAAGTTTGTCCAACCTCTCCTTATAGCTAATACTCTCTAATCCAGGCAACATCCTGGTGAACCTCTTCATATCCTTCCTGCAGTGGGGTGACCAGAACTGCACACAATACTCTAAATGCAGTCTAACAAAAGTTTTATACAGCTGCAACATGACTTTGAATTTTATGCTCAATGCCTTGACTAATAAAGGCAAGAATGCTGTACACTGCCTTTACCACCCGATCTACTTGTATTGCCTCTTTCAGAGAGCTGTGGACTTGCATTCCAAGATCCTTCTGTATATCGATGCTAATGAAAACAGCTGCTTCCTATCTACTATTTCTAAATCAGTCTTGATCTTGTCCACCTTCTCAAAATTCCTTTCAACTTTTGCTGCTTGAACAACTTCAGCTTCTCAAGTCCAGATTCTTTATTCCTGGAATCTTTCCAGTAACTCTTTGTGACCCAGTCTGGGACTTTCACATCTTCCGAAGTGTGGAGACTAGAGTTGGACATAATGCTCCAGGTGTGGCCCAGCCATTGTTTTGTACAGCTTCAGTAGAACTTGCCAGATTTTGTACTCTCCATTTAGACTATATTGTCTCTCCTTATTCTTTCTGCCAAAGCTTATCACTTCACTCCTTACTGCATTAAATTTAATCTGCAACTTGTCTGACCATTCAACCAGCTATCCGATGACATCACCATCCTCTTTGTCTGACTCGTTTCCTAGCTTTGTGTTATCTGCAACTTTGGAAATTTTACCCTGCATACTCGTGTCCAAGTAGAGTACATAATAGTGAAGAACACCACAGTCCACCATCCTCTTTCTGGAAAGCAACCATTTCTGAAAAGAAATCTTCCCTGCTTTCTGCCTTTTAAGCTTGTTGCTACTGACCCTTTAATTCCATGAGCCTCAGTTTTGCTAAACAACCTTTTGTGTGGGACTTCATCAAATTCATGTGGAAGATATCTTCTGCATTCCCTTTATCAATCTCTGTTCTGAAAGCTTGCCCACGTCAGTCATTGGCCTCACTGGCCTGTCGGTCCTGGTGTGTCCATGCACCCCCTTTTCAACAGAGTGCCACATATGCCATTTTGCAAGAGAAATCTAAAGTGGAACTTCTAAATGATTCTATAA
>JARFYF010000002.1:1389237-1406194 GCA_030265395.1 Rhina ancylostomus
ATTTCAGTGATCCTTCATTGGACCCTTTTTGAATGTCTGAAATATATATTTGAAAAGGATGCAGAAGAGGTTCAACAGGATACTGCCTGGATTAGAGGGTATGAGCTATATGGAGAGGTTGGACAAACTTGGGTTGTTTTTCTGGAGTGTTGGAGGGTGACAGGAAACCTGATAGAAGTTTATAAGATTATGAGAGGCACAGAGGGCGGACAGTCAGAATCTTTCTCTCAGGGTAGAAATGTCATGTGTTTAAGGTGAGAGGGGGAAAGTTTAAAGGAGATGTGCAGGGCAGGTTTTTTGTTTACACAGTGGTGGGTGCCTGGAACGGGCTGTCTGTGGGGTGGGGGGGGGTGTGAGGTGGTGGAAACAGATACGATAGAGGCATTTAAGAAGCTGCTAGATAGACACATGAATATACAGGGCATGGAGGGATATGGATCATGTGCAGACAAAAGCAATCTAGTTTAATTCCGCATCATGTTCGGCACAAAGGGCCTGTTCCTGTGCCAAACTGTTCTGTGTTCTATTACATTCCTAAGCTTTCCAATACCAACCAACCTCAGTCCTTAGCATTAAAACTTTAAGTGTTCACTTCATACATAAGCTCTGATAACTCCCCTGCATCTAAATTTGGATTACTAGCTCTGTATTTTCCATGCATTGCTCTCATTCCTTTCTTAAATAATACTTTATTTTCAATTTTCCTACATGCAATGGGCAAATTCTGAATTGAAATCTTTGGAAAAATCATTACGTCAATTTCTTCACCTACTTCCTTTGGAAGTGAGGAGTGGAAAACATTTGGTGCTGCAGATCTGTCAGTCTTTCGTGTCATTATTTTCTCCAATACCATTCATTTGGTCATTCAGTGAATTGTGATCTTTAATTATTAGTTTCCCTGGAATGTCATATTTTCTTTTCTTCCTTACCTATACAGAACAAGTCAGCATTTGCTGATTTTCATTGACAATATTATTCACATTGGTGATGTCATCTTGACCACGTCTGGCTCAATGTTAGGAAATCAGTACAGGCTGTTTTCTTGCTGGTTCTGGAACACAAATGCTCTGGGAAAACTTCTCTTCAATGCACTCCAGAAAATCATCAACTCTATGGGCCGAGGTACTCTCCTTCACCTAATCTACATCAAGTTTACCATTAAAACACTGCTTTCACTACAATCCTCCAATTTTAATTTTGCTGGTATCCATGCTGTATTGCTCTATGACTCTACATTTTGCCACATCACTGCAGTGATTAGGTTAAATTAATAACTAATTCTTTACTATAGAATCAACACCTATTGCTTTCCCTTAACTATACGTTCATTTCTCTCCTTGCATTGGATGGATCAGATACGGTAAACCACATTATGCTAATAAAGTGCATTCCAAATTGAACATGCAATTCACTCTCTTGTTCATAGTTCAAACATTCCTCAGCAGCTTGCACAACTCAAGAGGCACGCATGTACTTCCCTTAACTGTGAAGAAGCATATCTGTCAAAAATTGACCAAGGGAATCACAGGTCAAAATGTTATACAAAATAAACAACAGGGAGGAATTTCGTGAAAGGTCAAACAAACAAATAGTCAATTTATTGAATTACACAGCATGTTCAACACACTCCCTAAATATACCTAGGCAAACTACTTTGTATGGCAGCTGTTAAGTTCACTTCAAATAACTTAGAATGTTATTTACTTTTCAACAAGTTTTCTGCTCCTGTGTTCAAAACACACCCAAGGCTGCACATGATAGATAATTTTAAGGGTAATAAAAATATTTCCTGCCTTACAGTACATGAACAACAGCTGCAGGAACATTTCTCAGTTCATCTACGATTCTTAGGTTGGGGCATGGTGGAGGAAAAAAAGTTGAACAAAGTTCTTCAAAAATAATTTTGACCCAGAGATGATAAAAAGTAAAATTAGTCTTTCTATCAGAAAAAGACACTAGTTGGACTGGTCTCATGAAAGGAACTGCATTGTTAGTAGAACAAATAGCCAGCCCAGCTACACAGCACTCCATTAGATGTAAAAGCATTCGTTGCATGGGAACCAAATACAAAGTGGTAGATGCTAGAAATCCAAAAGGAGGACTAAGGTTGACTGCATTCAGTCAGAAAGAATTATTACTTGGGGTCAACAACCTTCCGTTAGAACAGAGGAAAGTGAGGAAAACAAATGTTTTCGGTTGTAGATAACGTGGGCAGTGGAGAGAATAAAGGGAATTTTTGTGATAATAATGAATTCCACCAGAATTCAGTGGACATAGATGTTGCTTGCGCTATCTGATTCAGAACAAAAGCTTGTAAATCAAAGCTGATCTGTCTGGATGCGGTATATGTAGAGAGGGGTGAGTGATTCACTTGTACTCCAATGTGGTCTTTTCCCTCCATTCAGTCTGCAATAGTGAACATGAATATAGCAACGTTTACAAGGCATTTAGACAGGCACGTGAATAGACAGGGAATGGAAGGTTATAGACCACATGCAGGGAGATGGGAATAGCTTAAACCAGTATTGTGGTTGGCACATACATTGTGGGCCAAAAGGGCCTGTACCTGTGCTGTAGTCTTCTATGCTCTAAGTAATCCAGATAAATGATGCATCATGTATGGTAAGGTCCTTGCGAGTACTGAGGAACAAAGGGACCTTGGTGTTCAAGTCCAAAGATCCTTGAAGGTGGCAGTGCAGGTGGATAAAGGGGTCACGAAAGCATATGGGATACTGGCTTTCATTAGTCAGGACACTGAATACAAGAAGCAGGGAGGTTAGGCTCTAACTTTATAAAATCTCTGCTGGAGAACTGTGTGCAATTCTGGTCACCACACAAGAGGAAGGAGGTAATGGCACTGGACAGGATGCAGAGAAGATCCACCAGGATATTGCATGGAAGGAGAGACTGAAAAGGCTCAGTCTGCCTTCTCTGGGACAGAGGAGGTTAAGAGGGAATATGACTGAGGTATATATAGATCAGGTTGTCTTGCAGGAAGCTTTTCCTCTCATCAGAGATGAATAAAACTGGAGGATATAGATTCTGGGTAAGAGCTACGAGATTTAGAAAGGAGTTGAGGGGGACCTTTTACAATCCAGAGAATGGTGAGTACCTGGAAGACACTGCTGGTGAGAGTGGTGGAAGCAGAGACACTAATAGCAGTTAAAAGATGTCTAGGTAAGCACTTGAATCACCTAGGCATTGAGAGCTCTGTGCCCACTGGTCAGCATGGACATACTGTACAACACCATGACTCTCAACAGAGTGTTCATGACCCTTACTGAATAATATGCAGTGATCAGGGATGCAAAGGGTATGAGTATTCATATGCATCATTTCAGACTATTATAAGGTGGTGAACTGACTGAGTAGCCTTCACTTGCACTGATTTTTACTACAAGTTCTACTTCCAATGTCATAACACAGTTTATCAAACTTTGCTCCTGCAAAATAAAAACAAAGGTCATTAAATATGGCTGGTGAATGTAAATGGTGATAACAACGTGACCTAGTTCTATTGCTCATGGTCACCCTGGAATAGCCAAACCATGTTCAAAACCCAATGACAACTGACATTTCAAAGAGTGTGATACTGACAAAGTGAACAGTCCAGACACTGAAAACTCCCTCCTTTAATTGTTATCAACATGTTTGTCAACTAAAAAGCTCTAGGTATAGCCCCTGTGCAATAAAGGTCTGAAACAATAAAGAATTCTAGTGATGAAGGTGTATTCCCTATATCAATCTCAAGAGTAAATGTGTCATTTCTGGATTTGAAATAGATGCTATAATCCTCCATGAAACAGCTCGGGTGAAGTGGCATTGTATTAGATATTGTTCTCTCACTTCCAAAACCAAAGCCCAGAACCCAGATAGATTGACTGAACCTGTATAGATTGAATTCAAGTTTCCAATCTCTGTATAAAATTAACCCAAACCTGACTACAGCAAAAAAATGTAGTGCCTAATGTGGCATTAACTGGAGTTCTCAGAGGCTGTTGATGGCAGCTCATTCTGGCCTCCTTTTAGGACAGGACAGTATATTAAAACAGGAATTATATTCAGCATGCAGGTGCACAGCAGCTAACCTGGGAGCACTTGATACTGATAGCAGGTGCCTGAAAATGGAAAAGGAACCTTTCATTTCTCAGCACCAACATTCCTCTCCTCAATCCCATTCACAAAAGCACCATGATATACAGAACCCAAAGCACCTGAGAGCAGAGCATCAGCCATAGGTGGGCTCTATCATACTTAAAATAATTGTGGCTGTTAGTTCCCCCTCTGCTAAAATAAAGCAGTGAACTCAGTAAATTGGATTATTATTGTCACATGTACAGTGAAAAACGTGTCTTGCATAGATTGATAGGTTGAGCAAGCTAGGGCTTTTCTCTTTGGAGAGGAGGAGGATGAGAGTTGACGATAGAGGTGTACAAGATGATGAGGCATAGATTGAGTGGACAGTCAGAGACTTTTTCCCAGGGCGATAATGGTTAACACGAGGGGACATAATTTTAAGGTGACTGGAGGAAGATATAAAGGGGAATATCAGGAGTATTTTTGTTTTACACAGAGTGTGGTGGGTGTATGGAATGCACTGCCAGCAGAGGTTGTGGGGGCAGATACATTAGGGACATTTAAGAGACTCTTAGACACATGAATCATAGAGAAATGGGGGTCTATGTGGGAGGGAAGGATTAGATAGATCTTAGAGTAGGATAAAATGTTGGCACAACATTGTGGGCTGAAGGGCCTGTACTGTGCTTTAATGTTCTATGTTCATACAGATCAATTCATTACACAGTGCATGGATGTAGTACAGATAAAACAATAACAGAATGCAGAATAAAGTATAACAGTTCCAGGGAAAGTGCAGTGCAGGTAGATAATAAGGTGCAAGGTCATAATGAGATAGATTGAGACATCAAGAGTCCATCTTATTGTACTAGGGAACCATTCAATAGTCTTATTATAGTGGGATAGAAGCTGTCCTTGAGTCTGGTGGTAGATGCTTTCAGGCTCTTGTATGCAGAATTACTGAATGAAATTGTTTTTAAGACAGTATTATGCTGTCCCCAAAGCACTCAAACCCCACAGCAGACCATATTTTCTAGTAGCTTACTGACTACTTCCATTACTTGAGGGCCCAGCTCAACTTCAGGATTCTGATATTCTTCCAAAATAGAGACCATGCCAATTCCAACAAATATATCCATTTAACAAAATACCAAAGCAGATACAGTTCTCTCACTTTGGAACATGAGAAAATATTGCCTAGGTATATCAAAGCCATGCACTTAAACTTTAACAAATGGTTATGTAGAAAATAATGGGAGATAGTTGAGGCCTAGAACTTCATTCACAAACTTTCACTAAACATATTTCAAACTGATGAAAACTGGACCAAGAGTCCAGATTTAATTAGGCCATTTTAATTATTTATGTTCAACTGAACTGAAACTACAAGATGGAATACTATTTCAAAGCAATGTATTTCATCCACCACTTCAACCACTGGAGAGAAATAACATCCAATTAATTAAGTCAAAGTGACATAAAACAGAGAAAGCAGGGAATACTCGGGTCAGGCACCCTCTGCCAAGAGAGCAGGAGTTAATGTTTCAATTCCGTGACAAGTTTTATGGAGAGATTATGAAGGGAAAGTATGGAAAAGATGGGGAGAGAGAACAAAGAAGTGAATTTTAGTATTCCCAACTTGTTTTTATTTTATACTTGTAGCATCTGCAATATTTTACTTGGGGCCAAGTTGCAGAGATAAATCAACCTTTATGATTTTAGGTTCACTGTTTGCTAACTTGTCTTGTTTATATAATCAACATTTATTTCACTGGCTGGTTTACCACATTTTAAAAAATTTATGCCCGTGTTTCTTTTACAGTTAAATGTACAATAGCTATTTTTCCTTACTCACTCAACATAACACATGAAGTGACACAAACTATCAGCAAGCTGAAAATGTAAACACGTGGAGATTTATGAAAGCTAATGAAAACCTATGAAAAATGATGTAGTGTCAAACAAACAGAAGGAAAGCTAAAGACAGCTTGTACATAGTAAATATTTCTGTGCATTCACTGCCTAGGTCAGACACTGTTAATAACAAGTAGTCAACAATCTATATTCAATGATCAGAATGAATTCAGAAGTACTGATGCTTGCAATAATTTCTAAGGACTCAGTGCAGATGTTACTTTGTCCCATAGAAGTATTTTATTTGCAGCTGCAAGCATGGGTCATTGCCATTAATATAACCATTCATAGGAATTTTATTGTTGGAATGATACCTCTAGAGACAAATATAAAGGGACATTACATGCAAAATGCAAAGAATGTAACCCAAGGTTTTTCACAATAAACAAGGACAAGCAAATCAGACAGAAACAAAGTCTTGAAATAGAAGTGGATTGTACAGCTTTAACATCTTGTACAGCGACATCCATAGTGTAGGCACAGGCACCTCTGTCAGGACTATCAAACCAAACTTAAACTTTTATCCTGTCATCCATTTCCTACTCACTCTAAAATCTAGATCAAATGCCATAAACCCCTGGGTCTTTGATTATTGAACATGATTTTCAACAAACTGAGGAAATCTTGAGTTCTTCGAATTTCTAAATGAAAGTACTGGGGTAGATCTGGCAAGTAAACAAGTATTCTGTCTGTACAAAGTTATCCTTCTGACGAAGTTTTGCTCCATGTTTTATGATTTATTGTTGTGAAATGCATGGCCCCAAAATGTCCACTTTGTGCATTATGTGTGTGTATTTATTACGCATTTGTCATAATTATGCAGAACAGCTAATAATTCCCCATTCTACTTTTACCCCAAATAACTCCATTCACCTTCCCACCTCTGCCACAGAGTTCAACTTTTACTAAAGAGTTTCAGTTTAGTGCTTTGACATATCCTTTGCCACAATTCTCTCAAACAGCTGATCTATGAACCATAGTTTTTCTCCGAAAAGAAAACCCACTTAAAGGTCTTCAGAATTTGTTTCCCTCATTGAAATATGGCAGCATGTAAACACTCACCATGCTGAATTAAAGGCAAATTACACACTTTCAATGTTTGCACAGCATTGCATAAAAACTATGTCAGCCCCTTAAGCCAAGTTGCTCAGCACATTTCAGGAAATTAATTTTCAGCTTTATTGGCAAGGAAAATCTATGACGCATGCCAAATTAACTGGAGGACAATTGGTTTCTGTGCCCTCAAATTGTGCAAGGGCAAAGAAATTAAACAGGACTGCCACTCCCAACTCCTGCATCAGATGGCAAGAGGTGCTGCCGGCATGGAAAATGAAAGACAGAATCAAGCTACCATCAGCTGAACTGTCGCCAATTTTTAGCAAAGGTCACTTGGGCAAGAAGTGTGAAACTATATCCAGTGGAGGGGACAGGAGAAGTAGGAATCAGTTAAAAAAAATTAAGCCAGGACTCCGCACACAAGTATCCCCTGTTGAAAACAAAATCAGCAGAAAATTCCTTTCCATCTGTGTTATCTAATGGCCGCACACTTAGTCAAAAGAAATTTCCTGCTCAACAGTTTTGACATAAACTAATGGCTTCTTATTGCTCTTATCTTCACATCTATTACTTAAACACTGGTCTCTGAAACTTATCCCACTAGCCAAAGAGGGGAAAAAAAACAAAATCATCTTTCAATGTTTTCACAAGAAAAATGCCGGAATTTTTTGCCCATTTGTTAAAACAATATTTTGTTTTAAAAATTACTGGAAAAAACTTAATCTGTTATTCACCCAAAATAAATAAGGCTTAATTTTCACATTTCAATGGGTATTTTTACTGCTAAGTTAAACTTCTGCTGGAAAATCATCTACAATAATGAAATATGAACTGAACACAGAATGAGCATTTATGAAGTAAAGAGCCTGTGTCACAAATTTGGCATTACTAAACATTCTACTACCAATTACTTCTGTAAATAGTTTAAACACAGATGAAGTATTCTATCCTCCTGAGAATACTCCATTTCATATTACTAACAATAACTCAAAACAAATAGTGGATAGGCTGCATCTTGTTGGTCCAGAACCACCCTTGGTCTACCTGCAATCACAATAATTGGGCCAAGTGCAAGTCAACTCACTGTCCCTCTGTGTGACTGAATGGTGACATTGTCTCAAGCAGTTCAATAAGGCAGGCCCAACCCCAAACTAAATTGGGTTATGACAATAATATCTGCACATTCAAACTGTTCACTGCTGTCCATGTCTGTTATTCTAGATATTCTCCCTCATCCTCCCAAGATTTCCAAAGGACACCACTAACATATTCCATGGTGTCCATACAATGGAATATGCCATACATAAACAAATGTGATACACAATGGTAGTATTTTTAAGCAGTAAAATGTATGTATATCAAACTGACAACACACTTGGATGGCAAGAAATAACAACTGGGTTTCAGGAGTGTTTTTCAATTGTTAGTTCAAGCCCACTACACACACATGCCAACACCTTTCTGATTTTTCCTTGTAGCCTTTCAACTGCAGCTGGCAGCACCATCATATGACAGCTAAATTTAGAAGCCTGAACATCTATTTCAATGAACAACGCTGTCAAATCAAAACAATTCACAACTCTGATGAATCACATTACATGAATTTCATAAAGATTGCATAATCACATTACATAAAGATATTAACCAAGTTATTTGCAGAATGTGTAGTGTTCTGAGTAAATATTGCTTTCAAATTGTTATTTATTTTGCCAAGAATGTCCAAGGAAACTAGTATTATTTTCATTATGCTTTCCAGGGAAAATGACCTAATTGGCTGAATAATATCCATTGATTTTCATTATTCATTTTTTAAGGATAAGGGCATTACTTGCCAGGCCAGCATTTGATGTCCATTTCTAATTGCACTTGAGAAGGTGGTGGTGAACCACTGCCGTACTTCTGGTGAAAGCTCTCCCACAGTGCTGTTGAGAGGGGACAGACCCAGTGATGAAGAATTGGAGATATTTCAGGATGGCCTTCAGATTCCATGAAAGGGCATCTGTAGGTGCCATTCTTCCCTTGTGTCTGCTGCCCTTGCCCTCCATGGTGGAGCTAGTGGATTTGGAGAGGTGCTCCAGAAGTAACTTGGGTGAGTAACTGCAGTGCTTCGTTTCCACAATATACATTGCAGATAATGTATGTAACTAGTGGATGGAAGAAACACACAGGGTAATTGATGGGACGCAAATCAAATGGGGTACTTTCTGTCCTGGATGACGTTGAGCTAGTTGAGTGTTGTTCGAGCTGCACTTATCCAGGCTAAGAGGGAGTATTCCATAATAGAGAGAAGATATTGACTTTTCTAGTCCAGATGAGCTTTTGGTCAATAGTGACTTCAAGGATATTTATGGTGGGTTACTTCAGAATCAGATTTATTATCAATGAATAGTATGTCGTGAAATTTGTTTTGTGGTAGTGGTAATGTCATTCAAGGGTAGGTGGCTGTAAGAATCTCTTTTATTGGAAACCCCCACTGCATGTGGCATCAATGTTACTTTGTCACTTATCCACCTCTGCTTGAATATTTTTCTTGGTCTTGTTGCAGGTAAGGCACGGAGTGCTTAATTTTCTGAGGTGTTACAAACGGAATGGAATGTGATGCAATCAGTGAAATCCTCGCTTCTAACACTGTGACAGAAGGATGTCTATTAATGAAGGTGGATGGTCCTGAATCACTGCCCTGAAGAACTCCTGCAGTGATGTCCAGGACTGGGATAACTGACCTTTCACAACCACAACCATTGAGTGGGATGACTGCAGTTGCTGGAGTGTTTTCCCCTTTATGTGCATTGATTTCAGGTTCACTAGCACCTTGATGCCACACTCTGTTAAATGCTGCTTTGATCTAGGACAGCCTTTACCTCTGGAATTCAGTTCTCTAGTCATGTTTGAATGTGTTGAGATGTGGAGCAGTGTTCCTGGGCCAGACCCAAACCAAGCATCCACAAGATGGTTGGTGGCTAAATATTGTTTTAAAGCACTGTTGATGACACCTTCCCTGTTGAGCAGACTAACTGCGAGGCACTAAACATTATGCCAACTCACTGGAAGAGATTAAAGTATGATCCCAAAATCCATGAATTAGGATCCCATACCTGCAGTACTTGAGCAAAACTGAAACCACACGCTTGGGTCCACTGAATGTGTTTTCAAGAGTGATGCTTTTCTCCATGCTTCTGTTATCTATAAATAATTCACTAGCTGAGGGATAAGTGAGTATGTCCAGAAAGTAACAACGGACTGACATGATGTACTAACCAAGAGACTGGAGCAACCAAACTAGAAATTAGCATTCCCATTATGATGCCTGCTCAATTCAGTTGCTAGCTTCCAATTTCAAATATATTAATACTGACACTTGATCTATGCTGTGGAAGATGGGCATCCAGACAGTAAATCACAGAAAAATGGGAATTGAAAAATCTTTGTATTTATCTCGATCATGATGAATGTTACTGCTGTACAAAGACCATCTCTACCAGTATTTTAACCATATTTGGAGGCCGCAGCAAAAACATCCGTTGCTGCATTCATGAGATTACTGAGTTTACCAAGGTAGCATATTCCATACTACAGTCCATTGTTTCCAATACCAGATGGAGATGAACTGAATTCTCTTCAGGACGGCGATTGGTAAAATAAAATGTCAGAACTACTGCATCTGGACCCTTATAAATACTAGTTCTACTACCAGCAGAGACCTGTCCCTCACACTTTTCACCCATGGTGACTCAGTGTTGCTGGAAACATTGCTTCCAGTTGTGGGAAGTAGGAACTGCTCTTTGCTTTTCGAATCTAATGTTTTGTGCCAGAGAACTGTGTTCTATATCACTGTCATCTATTCAATTCAATTCTCAAAATTGATCCACGATACATGCTGAATAATAAAATACTTTATGGTTGGGGAAATTTTAATTTCTGATTAATGATAATTTATAATTTCAGGCAGTGAAGATTACCTTTTGTTCTCAACAGGTCCTGGAAGTATTATTGAATTTTTGTGTAGGATGCTGAACAGATTGCATGTGTACTATTGAAGCATACACATCCAGTAGGAGCAATCCCATGTGTATTCTTGCTTCTCATTCCATTGAGTCCAATATAATTGTGCATAACTGCATCAGACCAACCAATTGGTTACGGATTTCTGTTCAGTCATACAGCGTGGAAACAGGCCCTTTGGCTCAACTCATCCATGCCACCAAGATGCCCATTCGAGTTAGTCCCACTTGCCCATGTCTATCCCATATGCTTCCAAACCTTTACTATCCATGTACCTGTCCAAATGTCTTTTAAGTGTTGTTACTGTACCTGTCTCAACTACTTTCTCCAGCAGCTCGTTTCATATACCCACCCTCTATGTGAAGGAGTTGCCCCTTAGGTCTCTTTTAAATCTTTCTCTTCTTCTCTTTAAACCAATGCCCTCTAGTTTGTGATTCTCTTTCCCTAGGTAAAAGACTGTGTGCATTCACCCTATCTGTGCCCCTCATGATTCTATAAAGGTCATCTATTCTCCAAGGAATAAAATCTTAGCCTGCCCACCCTTTCCCTATAACTCAGGCCCTTGTCCCATCAACACTTTTGTAAATCTTCTTTGCACACTTTCCAGCTTAATGGCATCTTTCCTATAATAGGATAACTAAAACTGTACATAATCATGTTACCAAGAGAACAACATTTTAACAATCAAAATACTGACCAGGCATGGATGGAGCTGTTGCCCGTTGCCCACTACTTTTTACAGTTCCTTCGTATGCTACTGTGATATCATACACTGCATCTAGGTGGCATCTCAAGGTGTTAACGGCTATCCGTGTTGCCTTCACGCGTGGAGACATTACATGTCTCAGCTCTGGCAGTCCTGAAAGTGAACAAGATATACTTACAGTTGGAGGATGTTAAGGTTACAAGGTACGTCAGCAACACTGGCATACAATAGATGAAAGATTGAAATTAAAATAATCCAACCATGGAATTAAATTTATACCTGATGTTAACTGAAATTCCTCCTTTGTCACTTGAAAGTAGACCAATTGGATAAAGACAATTCTAAGTTCAATATCAAATACTCTGGATGGCCAGTACAGTGGATAACAATTCTCACTCTGGCCCATTGTCAAAGCACTTTCCAATGTTCCACTTTACTGGTTCAGCATGAGCTCGTTCAGCATTTTTATTAACGTTTAATCTAAATATGACTGCAATTATGAAGTACATACTCTCACTCACGTTTAAATAACCGCAGGGACCTATGATTAATACCATTTATTTTTCTCTCCATCTTATTTGAAAGAAATTGCACATGATGGAAGTTGAATTTATTAATACCATACCACCTTCAATACCATAATTCCAGACAAACTCATCTCCAAACTCCTAGACCTAGGACTTAGCACTTCCCTCTGCAACTGGATCCTGACCAACAGATTGCATTCAGTAGGCAGAATAAATAAGCAGCAACACCTCTGCCATGATTATTCTCAACACTGGTGCACCATTAGGCTGCGTCCTCAACCCCTATTTTACTCCCTATACACTCATGACTGTGTGGACAGGTTGTGCTGTAATTCCACCTGCAAGCTCGCAAATGACACCAACGTAGTGGGCTGGATCTCAAACAACAAGATAGAGTACAGGAAGGAGATAGAGAACCTAATAGCATGGTGTCAAGACAATAACCTTTCCCTCAATGTCAGCAAACAAAAGAGCCGGTCATTGACTTCAGGAAGTGCGGCAGAGTACACGCCCCTTTCTCTATCAGTGGTGCTCAGCTGGAGATGGTCGAGAGCTTCAGGTTCTAGGGTGTATTATATCACCAATAACTTGCCCTGATCCAGTCATGTAGAAACCATGGCTAAGAAAGCACACCAGTGCCTCTACTTCTCAGAAGGCTAAGGAAATTCGTCATTCACCAATGACAGTCACTAATTTTTACATATGCACCTTAGAAAGCATCCTATCCGGATGCATCACAGCTTGGTATGGCAAATGCTCTGACCAAGACCACAAGAAATTACAGAGAGTTGTGAACACAGCCCAGTCTATCACGAAACCAGCCTTCCACCTCCCCCAACACCCCGATCTGTCTACACTTCCCACTACCTCGGGAAAGCAGCCAACATAATCAAAGACCCCTCTCTACACTCTCTTTTCCCCTGTCCCATCAGACAGATGATACAAAAGCTTAAGAACACGTACCACCAGACTCAAGGACAGCTTCTATTCCGCTGTTATAAGACTCCTGAACGAACCTCTTACACAATAAAGAAACTCCTGACCTTTAAAGGTCTCAATCTACCTCATCATGGCCCTTGCACCTTATTTGACTACCTGCAATGCACTCTCTCTGAAACTGTAATACTATACTCTGTGCAGTGTCCTTTGTCAAACCCAATGGCAAAAGCAGTCCCCATTCTCAATAATGTGAGCACATTATAGCCATTAATTGGCTGAATCACTGAAAGACATATTGCAAATTGTTCCAACATTTTTAAGTTACCAAAACTGACCTCCTTTTCAACACAGAAGTATTACTTTGAAAATCACATTGATTCAATTTGGATTTTGTTCATTTTAGCAGCTGAACAGTAACTTACTTAGTGTTATTCAGGTAACTCATTACCCACAAAAATACTGAAACTACCTGGACAGATAGCTAAGCCAGTGTTCCAACTTGGCTGCCTGTCAAACTTGATAAGCTTCTGGGATGTTTTTCCAATGGTCCCAACATTAAGAAGCATTCAAAAATTAAAAGAGAAATAAATCATAATAATGTAGCTTTGGACTAAAATCCTTGAAAGCAAGAACTAGTAAACAAAACTACAAGCACAAATAATTAAAAATGCAACAGAGCTTCTTCCTACTTTTCTTCAGTGCAAATTTAAAATCTCCACTGAACCTCTAGCCCAGGAACAGGATTGTTCTCCAAAGTCAAAGTCGAGTTTATTGCCATCTGCACAAGTACAAGTGGGCACAGGTGCAATGAAAAACTTACTTGCAGCATCACAAGCATCAGATAAGTAGCATTCACAAGAAAATCAAAAAATTAAACATGATTTTTACGAGAACACAATTAAAACAAAAAGAACATCTATTATAGTGCAAAGTGATCAAATTAGCTTGGAGGTAGGAAGCAGAGGGTGATGGTTGAAGGTCGTTTCTCAGAATAGCAGCCAGTGACTAGTGGTGTGCCACAGGGGTTGGTGTTGGGACCTTTGTTATTTGGATGTGAATGCACAAAGTTTGCGGATGACACAAAACTAGGAGGCGTTGTTGATAGTGAAGGCGGCTACCGGAGAGAACAGGGATCTTGATCAGTTAGGGAAGCAGGTCGAGGAGTGGCAAATGAATTTCATTACAGATAAAGGTAGGGTGATGCATTTTGGAAAGTCAAACCAGTGTAGGATTTATTCTATGAACGGTATGGCACTAGGAACTGTAATGGAATAGAGGACCTAGGGAGTACATATGCATTGATTGTTGAAAGTGGCATCACAGGTAGACAGGGTGGTGAAAACAGCATTTAGTATGCTGTTCTTCATCAGTCAGGGCATTGAGTATAGGAGTTGAGACATTACGTTGCAGATGTACAAGTTGTTGGTGAGGTCGCACTTGGAGTACTGTGTACAGTTTTAGCCGTCCTGTTATAAGGAGGATATGGCTAAACTGGAAAGAATGCAGAATAGATTTACAAGGATGTTGCTAGGATAGATATATAGAGGGGCAGGACTCAGAGAGATATGGGCTGAATGCAGGAAATTAGGACTAGCTGGATGGGCACCATAGTCGGCGTGGACTAGTTGGGCTGAAGGGACTGTATCCGTGCTGCTTTGTTCTGAGACTCCAAGTGGTCATCGTGTTGCTAAACTGTAGTGATTAGGGTTTTGCTGGTTGGTTCAAGAACCGAATGGTTGAAGGGAAGTAGCTGTTCCTGAACCTGGTGGTGTGGCACTTCAGTCTTCTGTACCTCCTGCCTAATGGTAACTGTGAAAAGATGGCATGGCCCAGATGGTGGGGATCTTTGATGATAGAGGTAGCCTTATTGAGGCAGCACCTCCTGTAGATAATACCAACGGTGGGGAGGGATGTGCCCGTGATGTATTAGGCTGAGTCCACTATTCTCTGCAGCTTCTTACATTCCTGTGCATTCGAATTGCCGTACCAGACCATGATGTAACCAGTCAGGATACTTTCAACAGTATATCTGTAGATGTTTGTTAAAGTGTTTGGTGACAAGCCAAACCTCCTTAAGCTCCTAAGTAAAGATGCTGGTGCACTTTCCTTATGGTTGCATCTACAATATGTGCTTGGTCCAGGACAGGTCATCTGATTAATGCCCAGGAAATTTAAAGCTGCTGACTCTCTCCACCGCTGATCCCCCAGTGTAGATGGGCATATGTTCACCCTCCTTCTCCTTCCTAATATTAACAGTCAGCTCTTTAGTTTTGCCAGCATCAAGCGAGGGGTTGTTGTTGCGGCACCACTCAGCCAGGAGTCCTATCACTCTCCGGTAAGCTGACTCATCACTACCTGTGATTCATTCAATAACAGTGGTGTTGCCAGCGAATTTGAAGTTGGCATTGGAGCTGTGTTTAGTCACACAGTCGAGTGTATATAGGGAGTAGAGCAGCCTTAAGGTGCGCCTATGTTGATGAACAGCAAGAAGTTACCAATCTTCATTCACTGAGGTCTGCCGATGAGGAAGTGGAGCATCAATTGCAGAGGGAGGTGCAGAGGCCCAGGTCTCGAAGCTTGAGGATGAGTTTGGATGGGATGATTGTGTTGAACGCCGAGCTGTAATTGATGAACAGCAGCCTGATGTACGAGTTCCTGTTGTCCAGATAGTCCACACTAGAGCAAAGAGCCAGAGAAATCACATCTGCTGTTGACCTGTTGCGGTGGTAGGCAAATTAAAGCAGATCCAGGCCACATCCGAGGCAAGAGTTGATTTGCGCCATAACCAACCTCTCGAAGCACTTCATTACAGTTGATGTAAGTGCTATGGGGCAGTAGTCATTGGCCATGCTCTTCTTGGGCACTGGTACAATAGATGCCTTTTTGAAGCAGGTGGCAACCTCAGACCTCAGAAATCGGTAAATACTCCAGCCAGTTGGTCTGCACAAATCTTTAGTACTCAGCCAGGTACGCCATCTGGACCAGATGCCTTTTGTTGATTCACCCTCTTGAAGGAAGCCCACATGTCGACCTCAGAGACTGAGATTACAGAGTCATCCGGAGATGTGGTGGCTCATGCGGGTGTCTCATAGTTCTCCCTATCAAAGCATGCATAAAAGGCATTAAGCTCATCTGGGAGTGACGTGTCATTGGTACTTAGCTAACTGATCTTGCCAAGTAATACTGCGCAAGCCCTGCCACAGCTGTCGAGTGTCTGTCTGTGATTCCAGTTTAGCCCAAATTTGCCTCTTTGTGCTCGCAGTGGCCTTCGGAGGCTGTACCTGGACTTCTTATGTGACTCTGGGTCGTCAGCCCTAAATGCCACAGATCCAGCCCTCAGCAGATTACAACTCTCCTGGTTCATCTGGGCTTCTGGTTGGGGAAGACTCAATGTTTTGGTGGGTACATACTCGTCCACACATATCCTTATGAAGTAGGTGACAACTGTGGCATATTCATTTAGGTCTGCTGACAAATCCCTGAAGGTGGTCCAGTCCTCCACCTCGAAGCAAACCTGAATTTGCTCCTCCGCCTCTGCCATCCAGCTCTTCATAGTCCTCTTCACCAGTGCTGCACTCCTCAGTCTCCGTCTGTACGCAGGCAGCAGCACAGCTAGCCCCTGGCAGAGTCCAGCAGGGAAACATGTTGACAGATTTGCCTACAGGAATGCGTCAGCAAATGTAGATTTTTTTGCCCTTTGAAGTGTAAACCAAGTCCGAAACATGCATCCATTTAT
>JARFYF010000002.1:4021716-4032126 GCA_030265395.1 Rhina ancylostomus
ATCACTTAATGGTTCAGTTCTTTATTAAAAGTGGAGCTACACTCTGAAGACACAGGCAGCAGTGAATTAACGTGCTGACTAAATATTACTGTATAGCCTCAATGCACTTGGGCCAGGTTTCCCACTCCTAATTGCCGTCTACCATAACATCAGTCAGGGCATGTCCACCGTGATGTTGGGGTCCTCGACGCCCATAGAAGCCGTCAACATTCATTGGCTGCTTTCCACACTTTGCTGGGAGTCAGGAGGTGGTGATTTCTCAGTGGAACAGGGCTTACACAGCCGTGTGTGCTGAGTGAACCCTTTCTGTGAATGAGACGCATGATTAAAAAAATAGAAATCAAAATAACCTTTTACACATGAAGTGCCATTATCAGCTCTTGTCGACCTGGATCCAGGCAGTCTAAAAATGTTGAATGTTGCATTTAGGTATCAGCCGACCCTGAAGGAACCTTTGTCTATCAGGGATTTGTTCAAGGCAAAGACTTTCGACAGTTTGGCTTTCAGAGGCAAGGTTTGTGACCATGAGGCACTCCTCCCTACCCTCATCCCATTTCCCCGTCTCCACTCCCTCCCTCTCCACGCATCCTCTTCTATTCCAACTCCTGGTCTCAATCCCTTCCCGCCCTTCCCTACTCCCTCCACTGTGATGTCTGACACACTGACTATTCTGTCTCCCTTTCAGGACCACCAGGGGGTTCACTGGACAGAGACAAGTCTAATTATTACTATGGCACAAACAGCAGTTCTGTAGCAGCTGCCATCTTGGTTCCCTTCTTTGCTCTCATCCTGGCGGGATTTGCCTTTTACCTCTACAAACACAGGTGAAACATTTACATCCTTCTCCCGCGAGCGAACAGACCTGATGGCACTTCTAGAGTGACAGCATGTATGATCTTGCCTTGTACAATATTCATGCTAGTAAGTGCCAATGTGATTGGTCAGGCTGTAATTTACAACAAACTTCCAGCTGATCTTACTTTGCAGTTTTAACCTTTTTTTAAAATCAAGTAAATATTCTGCGCAGAATTATTTACAAAAAGAACCAAAAGCATTTTTGGCAGGTCAAGAAGTTTGCTTTAGTTGATCAGAATGGGAAGTTGATGAGATCTAGTACAAGAGCCTTAGATTAACTTCAGGGCTTTGTAAGGAACTCTAGGATAGTACCAGAGCCTTAGATTAACTTCAGGGCTTTGTAAGGAACTCTAGGAGGACAGTAAAATCTCACACACACAGTGTTTGATTTCAATACTTAAAATGAGTAACTGGTGCAGGCGAACTGAAACTAGACTGGAGCAACACCCAAAATGCTGGGGGAGCTCAGCGGGTCAGGCAGCAACTATGAACAGTCAACGTTTCAGGTCAATAATCTGCAGCGTGGATCTGCCCATCCTACTGAGTTCCTCCAGGGTGTTGTGTGTGCTGCTCCAGATTCCGGCATCTGCTGCCTTTTGTCTCTTCTGGACTGGGCTCTAGACCGAGCTCACTCCCCAGCACTGCTGCCTGTCGACCCCGCGTGCCTTACCTTCGGTAGGTCATTGCAGAGTGCGACCCTCACACCATGACTGGGAGATGGTGCAGCAGCCCTTGCATTTACCCTTGATGGCTCTGCTTCGTCCTTGGTCAAAGACATTGTTTCTGGAATGAGATGATAGAGTAATTAATTTATAAGCATCAACAAAATCGCCTCACCCACCCTTGCCTCTAGAATCTGTGCACTGTAAATCCCACTAAAGTTAATGAATCCTCCACTGGGCGGACCTTACAGACTTGCCCTGTTCCCCAGGGAATTCCAGTAATACTGAGCCCTGGTTCTAGCTTCCAACAAATGGAACAACCCCACACCCCCAAATCTGTCAATTCTGGGTCTTGCTTCCCAATAGCCAGATGCAGACATCATAACATTTGACTTGACTTGACTTGAGCCACCCTCACCTGTGGTGGGTTGAGGAGAAAAATTGGATAAAAGGTACACATGCGAAGCTCGATCTTGTGATATGTAAGCACACAGCGTCAGTCCCGGACTTCATGTCATTGGATTTACTTGCAAATATTCTTGTTTGCAATTAATTCTGTTCATTGCTTTCAAAAGAGAAAAAAAAATCTTCTCAGCTACTGGTGCTGCACAAGGAATGGAGTGGTCTCTCTGTTTCTCCAGTTGATCACAACACTGCACCACTAATTCATTAGCCTTTGAGGGTGAATTCCCACTTTAGTAGAAAAGTAAAAATGAAAATTTGAATTGAAGTCATGGAAAATCAAATCTATATATTACTCAAGCTTGTGTTAAAGTTCTAATTTCAGGGTGTGATTGTGTTCACAGTTTATGTTACATAAATCTAGCTATTCTTAATGTTAACTCAAAGTCAAGTCTATTGTCATCTGCACAAGTCCATGTGTGCACAGGTGCAGTGAAAAACTTACTTACAGCAGCATCACAGGCACACAGCATCAGATAAGCAGCATTCACGATGCGTTGCTGGACAACTGATGTACTGGGATCACAACACGTGAGGTGAAAACTTATAGAAGTAGATCAGGGAGAGAGGATTTGCTCAGATCTGCAGGCAGCCCAAGAGTTTTCACAATTAAAGTGACACATTGCTTCTGCTTGCTGCATCCACTGAATGTCTATTGAGCCTAACTCACTCTTGGACTTCCTTTTGGGCAAAGATCTCTCCCTTAAGAAAGGTTATGCAAATAAAATGAATCATTATCGCGCTTTACTGACCTTAAACGATGGCTCCTCCTTTCTTGAGAACCGAACCTGGAACAACTTTAACAACCATGCTGTAATTTGCATCACGTGCTTTTTGTTCCACAGTACGATATTTTACCGTTCATGCTTTGTGTAACACTGTTAGTAAATTCCTTCTTCCTCCCCACCCAACTTTCTGCTTTTCTTTTCTGTTCCTCTCCTGAGGGCGGTGACTCATGCTGGGGCACGCTTCCATAGGCATCGGCAGCCTTCTAGTAACTTGCCCAAGTGGCCATTCTTCATGTGTGAGCCTAGACGGTGAGTGCTGGCGGATTATTCAATCATGGGGGGCATCCATATGAGCCCAGACCATCCTCACCTGATTTCCACACATGTGCATCTTCATGCAGGGGGTCACCCAACAGCAAGCAGGCGTGGCAAACCTGCCTCTGTATATTCCCACCACCCCCCCTCCTCCCTCTCTCTCTCTCTCTCTCTCTCTCTCTCTCTCCCGCCTCTTCTCAGGAATACTGAGGCAAGCTATAACCAGCTAACTCAGCAGCAGGTCCTGTCCATCTATCATTGAACATATGGAGGAGCTTGCAAATTCCTTTTGTTCATTTTCTGTGCCTTTACTCAACCATACATGGAGGAACATTGTTGCTCTGTTGACATTAATCCTTCTCAATTGAGCCACTGGATGTGCATTAGACAACAATTAAATACAGTGGTTTTGAAAGGACAACTTTCTATGTGTGAAGCAAGTGAAGTTTTGACACATGCTGCCAATAAGAATCGAATTTTGGGTGTCAATGATACTGTAAAAGTAGAGAGACAGTCTTGGGAGTGGGATAACTGAGTGACATTTCCTGGATTTGGTCAAACAACAGGGTGATCTGGATGGAGTGATTATCTCATGGAACTGGGCAACAGATCTTTTAAGGTGTTTTGGAGGGGCCTGTTTCTAAATGATTTGGTCCTTTCCATCTGTGTTGTTTGGAGAGCTGGATTTAAAAAAAAGAGAAATTTAATATTTTTGTTTCTATTCCTTCCAGAACAAGACCGAAAGTCCAATATAATGGCTACGTTGGCCATGAAAACACAAATGGACAGGCTTCTTTTGAAAATCCCATGTATGATACTAACTTAAAGCCCACTGAGGCAAAGGCTGTGAGGTTTGACACAACACTGAACACTGTGTGTACAGTGGTATAGCCATCACTTTGACTGCTGACTAACTAATATTAGCCATACCTCTACCTGGTGAGCAGCAAGTCCTCTGGCGCCATATACCACATCGCTCTGCAGTGATACTCTCTGACAAGTTCTGTTAGGACAAAAAACAAAGGCAACGGAGTTTTTTTTCTGCTGGGACAGCACCCTCAAACGACGTTAAAAATTCCTTCAGACTTCTAACACAGGAAGAGCCAAAACCAAGTCCTGGATGGGTTTGAATCTTTCTGTTCCTGATCCAAATAGCAGATTTTTTTTGTTACGATATTCTTCCAAGAAGAGGTGAAAATGAACAAGAAAAGGACAAAAGTTATTCCATTACTGACACTAACAGACTCTAGCTGAACTTAATATTTACAGCTGTCTACATCACAAAAAAAAAGACCATCGTCCTAAAACAGGGCAGCATTGGAATTATTTTCATCTGTTGTATGGAAAGTCTACTGCACAATCCTTTGCACTAGTGTGTTATGAATGAATGAGTAGGCTGGCATCAATTAGAGTACAGGGTTTCAACACACTGACCATTGTACGTAACAAAAACATTTGCTTTAAAAGAATTAAGTTTTCCATTGCTGAACATCACATAAGATTATCAATGCTAATAGATATTAGAGCATTGCAATATTATTTCCTTCAGATTTGCATTCTTATAGAGTTGGTTTCTATTGAGATTAGGCTTGTGTGTGGAAACAAAATTGAGAATTTTTATGGTTCCTTTGGAAAAAAGTCAATTGGATATTGTTGTTTGAATAAGTTGTTACAAGCCAAAAAAGCTGAATTTTTAATACAATATTATATTTCCAAACAATTAGTATTTTCTGTCTCTCAACAGGCTGAAGTGCAGAAATATCGTAGAAATCTTTTCTGTTGTCCAAATAGCTTATATAAATACTGCCTTTTATAAATTATATCCAGAGAGAAAAAAACTTATTTATTTTCCCAAGAAGAGTGTGTGAAAAGTTGTTGTTTCATCTTGTCTGTTTTAAATGTGGGTTACATATTACAGGCATTGTGGAGGGGGAAGACAAGCAGTCCTCAATGGGGGCAATGCACTGTAACGTTTGCCAAGACTCACCTGGACTCCAGTTTGAGCTCCTTGTGGACATTGGGATACACTGCACTCTCACCTATTCGTCCAACTAGTGGGTAGACTACGTCCTCCAGCTTCACTGAAGAAGATGGTGCATGAGAGAATAAAAGTTAGTCCTCACACAGTATTTGATGATTTTTGACGACCAGATGAAATGCATCTTGCGACCCATTTGCTTGCTCGGCTCAGCCAAAAGACACGCAGAAAGGGTATGAAACAGAAGATTGATTCAGTTAAACAAATGTAAAGTCTTGGGGTTAAAGTGTGCACATTACTGGAGAGAAAAAAATGGAGATACTTTTGTTTCTGGGCAATGTTCCATTCATCCAAAAGAGTGCCTTCACTTGCGACCTATATAGTCTCATAGCTTTACTCACAACCAGTTCATACTGTGCAAGAAACCACAGTAAGCGTTTCTGATTTCTTTAATCTATCTTGACACAGCAGCCTAAAAGGGAATACTGTCTCATTCATAGCAACAGCATAGAAATACAAAACGCACAGGCAACAAACAGTTCAGCCAAGGTGTGGACAAAGCCCACAAAGTCGCAAACTCGGAGTGATGCAGGTCACTGTTTAAAGAAAGCTTAGAGATTACTGCTGATGATGTGTTTACTTAAAATGGGTTAATGTAGCTCAATAACAGAGTGAAATGACATTCTAAAATGCTTCTCTCTCTACCCAAATTACGACGAGACAAACTTCTATGAATGTTTTAATCGTAATAAATGTCGGACATTAATATACTCAACGGTCAATTTTAGGCTCTGGTCCTCATTCACCCTTGTTCAATCTCGTTGAGGTCTCTGCTCCCAGTTGCCAGTCCTAACTTTAGGAAGTAAGCGAGTCGTGGTAGTGGGAGAGGTTAGTAAAAGATTCGGTTACAGTGAGATTTGATTGGAGGTAGGAAGCATTATTTTTCTAAATAAAGTATTTTGTTCCTGGCCTGAAAGTTCGTCAGAAACAAACGGATTTTACAAACAAAACATTCTGCATTTTTCTTCTTTGTTGAGGTCATTTTAATAAATCACATGGGCTGTCTTATTTTTTGGAATAATTAAGATTTATTTTCTATTTACTGATCAGCAATTAATAACTGGACTGGCAAAGATGTACAGGGCACAATTATTTGGAAAATATTTATGACTTTGATCATAAAGGCTTCCTAGATTTAGCCCTTAACTAGTTGTTGCATCAATGTGGACCAACTTCCAACCTCCAGGTTACCTGCTGTAACTGATACAGGTTGCTCAAGCTCCTATTTTAATCATAAGTGTACAAACCTGGAAGAAAAAGTGAACAATTTTGTTCTAGCATAAGCTGCAGAAGGTTTTATGGTCAAAAGGAGGCACGATGTTAAAAGGAAAGAACTGAGTGGAAGTTGATGATATTCAAGTGCAAAGTACATGGTTTCCAATTTTAAAATGTCTTTAAAAATTCAGTCTGGACCTCAGATGACTAAACGCCTGGCAGCATGTTGAAAAGCAAAAAAAAACTACAGGTGCTGGAAATCTGAAATAAACATAGAAAGTGCTGTAAATACTTACCAGGTCAGGTAGAGAGCATTTTTTCCCTTAACCTCTTTACGACTAACACTTCACAAATCTTATTGCAAATTAACCTGCTCTGTTTTCTTGGCAGTGCGCATCAACAATGTATCACAAAACACATTATAATTTTAGGTTCTTTCTAAGCACTTAAAACTACAAGCAAGCATCAGCTTGAATTGGATCACAAGGTAGGCTGACAAACTGAGCCCCTTATGTCCTTGTTCTAGTCAACTATCCAAACTGCTTTTTTGGTGTGGATGCAAATTGTCACTGGGTTTCACACTTGAAGTGTGTGGTTTATTACAGGCAAATGTACCAGTTGCCTGCCGGGTTGTGGGATAGGACAAGAGAGAAATCACAAAACAAAACTTTTCCTTTCTTAGAACAATATCCAGTGAAGTCGCACAAGACCATGCGCTGAAATTCATAACAAAGGTTTAGAGATTCGTTCGCTCATTGAAACGCCAGCTTCATGCTATCAAAACATAGTTAATGCCAGGCTGCAATATGGATTTACACAGAAGTTTCGCCTAGTGCAACATACTTCTATCATCCATGTATGTTACCCTCACCACAGATTAATGTGCAAACTGGTTTTGGAACTCAAATTAGACTACTTTGGACTTTTATGGGTGAACACTCCTCAGCGAGTATGTAACAGTACAAGTTTTGCACCGTGCGAGCTAACAGATAGCTTCCACCTGCAGGTGGGGGCAAACGTTATGGTATCGCTGAAAGAAAAGTTCCTTTTAGTCATCAAAGGTGAGAGAAGAAGACACCTGGTCCTAGCAGAATGATGTGGAAGATACATTTGGTAGACCAAAGCAAAAATTGGACCTAGAAATTTTGGAGTGCATTCTTGATGTTGGCCAGTGGCAGTCAGTGCTGAAACCCACTCTCTTTCAATAATATGGGAAGGACCTTCCCATTTCTTTACCCCCAGGGAGAATCACAAGGATTGTCCTACATTGTGCAGTAATTAAAAACCAAGGTTGAAGACATTGCTGCAAGCAGAGAGGAATCATTTGGTTGAGGAGAGTTTGAAAAGAATGTTTCTTTTTCATTGTGATTGAACATTTAACATTTGGGTGGGACCATAATGGGAGATCATGCATACACGATTCAGGCATACATCCACATTGAAGTGGCAACCCTCTTTCTAGGCAGTAAGACTGAGAGTTGGCAGTAGAACAGCAACTCCAAATCTTACACTGTAAGACAAAACCCTTTCAAATTCTCATTCCTACCTCTGGTCTCGCTGCCTGAACAGTGGTGTTCCGTTCTTGATAAACACGAGCTCCCAAGTCATACTTTGGAAACTATTGAGAGTACGGCTCCCTTGAGGGTGTCGAAGAGAGGTCTGAAACAATCTGGTGGAGAAAATGGGCAATTTGAATACAAGCTGAAAAATACCCCAGAGAAGACTTTCTGAGACAGGACCATTTACTTCTGTGTTGAATGCTGCTCTTTATCTCACAACATTTTGCCTTTATTCAGGCTGGTTGCAATAATGTTTTCTGTGTAAAATATTTTGTAAAAACAAACAAAAATATGCTGTAAAAATGCCTATCGATCATTTCAGTGCCGTTGCAACAACGGCATTATCATTACACCATTCCACTCCTTGCTGTTGACTTGAAGTAGATGCAAAAGATCCTTTTGTACAGAGATATATTTTTAATGAGGAATTTGTAAAATTATTAAATATGCCAGACCTTTTTTCAATATTGTAGGTAAAAAGGTGTTAAAATAAATGTGTTTTTACTATGTAAAAGAAGTAATTTTCCCTATACTGTAAAAAAGAAATCTTGTTTAAAGAGTAGTATCTATAGCCGGTTTTAAACTTATGATTTTATTGCACATGAAAGTTATCATTGCAGTGGCCTGTTACAATGAACAGTATTCCCTTTTTACCATTAAAACCTGTGATAAAAGATTGTACTCTCGCCTGTGCAATGCTGCCCACCTTTGAAGCTAATTTAAAAATTCTAATTAAATACTTCATCACAATTTTTTATGCCTTGTGTGTGGAATATGTACAGAAACACGCCACTTTTGGGACTGCATTGAAGCAGTGTGTCTGGTTGCTACAGCAAATGTGACAAAGGGATTTGGAATAGAGTCACAGAGCAATGCAGTATTGGTACAGGCCCTTCGGCCCAACCAGTCCATGCTGACCATGGTGCCCACCCAGCTAGTCCCAATTTCCTGCATTCTGCCCAATATCCCTCCAAGCCCCACCCCTCCATGTACCTATCTAAGTGCTTCTTAAATGACACTGTTGTACCTGCCTCACCCACTTCCTTTGGCAGCTCGTTCCACACACTCACCACCCTCTGTGTGAAGAAGTTGCCCCTCAGGTCCCTTTTAAGTCTTTTCCCTCTCACCCTTAACTTATGCCCCCCTAGTTTTGGACTCCCCTACCCTGGGGAAAAGACCCTGGCCATCCACCTTATCTATGCCCCTCATAATTTTAGAGGTCTCCCCTCATTCTCCTACATTTTAAGGAATAAAGACCTAACCTGACCAACCTCTCCCTATAACTCAGGCTCTCTGGTCCTGGCAACATCCTTGTAAATCTCTGCACTCTTTCCGGTTTAACTACCTCTTTCTTATAACAGGGTGACCAAAACCGTACACAGTACTCCAAGTGTGGCCTCGCCAATGACTTATACAACTGCAACATAATGTCCCAACTACTAAACTCAATGAATCTGCAACAAATTGACTTAGAGACCATATTGCAAAGATCTAGTTGGTCTCCATGGCCTGGGATTCTTGTCTTTCAATGCCAATTCCATTCATGGGTTGGCTTTGGTTACTCTGTCACCTAGCAACAGTGATGACATCTTGCAGGCCAAACAACCAATCATATAAAAGAATTTTCACACCTTACTTTTCAATCCTAACTTTTAAGCAAACTTTTAAAAGACACGTTTCAGAAAGAAAATAAAATCAGGGTATATTCATGACATGGAAATCTGAAATAAAAGCAGAACGTGCTGGAAACACTCAGACAGTATCTGTCAAAAGAGAAACAGTTAATGTTTCAGGTTGAAGTCTCAGCTTTTCCTGTCTTTAACTGCACGACTTTAATTTAGCAGCTGAAATATTTTTTTGTACAGGTGTTAATAAATATGAAGGAATTAGACCACACAAGATTAATTTTTAGAAGAACAGGGGGATATTAAACAGTAATTATGGGTCAGCAGACCGTGAGACCTCAAGCTAAATTTCTTTCTAAATGGCTTCAGTGATCTTCCATGTGTTTTTACAGTGAGAATGCCATGTGGAAGTTACCAGTGATTCCTGATCCATGATATCCGTTAACAGGCGCAGGATATCACAGGCGGACTCCAGACGCTGGTGACAATTTCACAACATTAATAATGATGAATGCTGACAGATTCATCACCAACAGTGCAAAATCTGGGCCAAAGTGTTTATAGACTATGACATGCTACAGATAAGTTGCACTGAAGTCGAAGATAAAGGAGAGAATTGTCACATTAAAGTAATTTTCCTCTCGAATAATGAATGAAGATTCATTTTATTTGGCAAGTTAAATTGACGTCCACATGGGATTTTCGAATCTTGTTGGTATGAACAAGTTGAGGCAAATTGCAAAAGCAAGGAGTTTCCCCAATTACTTTCAAATCTAATTACAGTGCCCCAGATGTGTCTGAACTAGACCACAGAAGAGGAATCTTTCTCTGGTATATGTTGATTCTTCAAACTTACTCATTTATAAGATTTCTCTATTAGTCACATGTACATCGAAACACACAGTGAAATGCATCTTTTTGTGTAGAGTGTTCTGGGGGCAGCCCGCAAGT
>JARFYF010000002.1:5570911-5584095 GCA_030265395.1 Rhina ancylostomus
TCTGACCTCACGATCTACCTTGTTGTGACCTTGCACCTTATTGCACTGCACTCTCTCTGTAGCTGTGACACTTTACTGTCCTGCGATCGTTTTTACCTGTACTACCTCAAAGCATTCTGTACTAAATCAGTGTAACTGCATTGTGTAATGAATTGACGTGTTTGATCAATTTGCAAGACAAGCTTTTCACTGTACTGCCGTACAAGTGATAATAATAAACCAATACCAAACATATCCACCACACCAAACCTATCTTTTTAAAAAACACATCTCATTATAATCCTCTTTCCTATTATTTTAAGTCATTTAATCTCTCCTTCTACTATCACACACCTTCCTTTTGCTGAAAAAAAAACTGCAGATGCTGATCTGATAAAGGGACCCCAGCCTGAATCATCAACCTTACCCTCCACCCCCACCGATAGTGTCAGACTCGTTTCCAGCAACTTGTGTTTAATTCAATTTGTTTATCCCCTTTGCCATCCCCCACACCTTCTCCCACCCCTCCAGTTCTGATGATTAGCTTAACCGGAAATATTAATCTTTTCTTTCACTTATTTTTGACCAGGGAATTCCAGTAAGTACCATGATTTCCTTTTGGAATAAAAAAAAGAATTCTATTTTTGGATTAAATGCATATTATATTACCTCCTTCTCGAAGTTGCTTGTAGATTTCATCGTCAACTGTCAATTCCAGATCATTATACTTTTCCCCACACTTGGAGAGGTAACTATCAATGGAATCATACCTGGACTTACTAATCCTGTACTTGCTGTGTTTGCGAGGCTGAAAAAAAACACAAATCAGGCTTCAGATTCAGGTTGTATAAGTTTAAAGAAAGATAAGAAAACATCAACTCTGAATTAACTTGGTTACCTCCAAACCTCTTTCTTCTCTGGTTCGATCATCCACAGAAGCAGAAATTACACCCCAGCGACAGTCTATGTCTGACACATAGCCTCTATAAATTGGTGAAGCAGCACTCAAAGCCATCTGGAAGGAAAATTGTATTTAAGATGTAGTAGTCCAGAATTTGCAATTCATTTTCACTTAATTTTATGCATAGAATTGATTAAATCGTGTCAGGGTACTTTCATGCTATTGAACATTTTAAGTACATTCCTTTATCAAACAGCTATAATCATGTTTACTCATTTGTGAAGCTCAAGTACTAAAGCAAATGACCGATATGGCCCCAAATTCATAACATCTTTAAGCCAAGGTTCTCCCCAGCAACACTGAGCTTGCATTTAAAAGGTGGTTCAGTCAAAGCTAACAATAATGCAGGTAAGGAAATAGCTTCATGTCTGGGGTGAAGTCTTGTTAAATATACTCCAAATGTTTAAGGAAGATAGCAACAATTATCGGTGTTTAAATGTTCTTATTTCTTAATTTTTTTTAAAAAAGCAGTTGCACTTTTCTGCCTGACAGAGTTTGATTTTAAATAGTCACTAGAAGTTATTCTTAGAAGTTCATTATCACCATAAGAATAACACTAAATTCTATAAAGCAGCATTAGTTTTAAATCATAATTAGAAGTGCACATAAATAGCTTAATTAGCTTGAAAACCTGCTCGATTTCAACCTTCATCTTAATCTTTAAAGTCTGGCCCATTGGGAAACTTGTTTCTGCATGTCATCGCTTAAATGAAAATGAAACAGATCTCATTTGCAATATTCTGAGATTTCTTCATCAATGACTCTAGAAAATTTGTTCTCTGCAATAGTCCTTTCCAATCTGACACTGGATACTGCCCCATAAGTTTTAAATTTATGTGAAGGCTTTGACTAACAGATGAAGTAAACTTGTCAGGGATGATGCTACTGACTAATACAGCTCCAGTTTATTAAACAACAAGCATTTTAAAGTGAAAAATCTTGTTTTTAAAGGAATCAATCAAGTGCTAACTTTGCCTTTCCAGACCACTGCTTAAGGTGATCAATTTGAGCGATGATAAAATGACAACTGCAATTTTAAATCATCTTAAACCACTTATCATTCAGAGAACGCTGAATTTAGGAAACCACATTCCAAGGTCAGTAAAATGGTTATCAAATTCTACAAGATCGGGTCAATAGGTTCATCACATTCCAGCTAGAGGCAGCCAAATAATCCAGCAGGCACAAAAATTCAAATCAATCTAGGCTTAATTCATCTCCCTCTGTAATGTGGTTTACTGAATAAAAAAGTACTTTCCACTGTTTTTGGTCTTAGTCAACTGTGGTGAAAAATTCAAACATATAGCATTTCCACAAATGGTAAGATTTAATTTATCACAGGGTAAACGATGTGCAGGATATCCCCACTCACAACCTGACCAACTTCCTTATCTTTCTTTTTGCAGGCCTCCTTTTGCCTACTCTGCCACCTTCACTCAACCAAACCCAACTCTCTCATACCATGGTAATTGATAGAACAAAGAACAACAGTACTTGCACTCACCACAATAGGGCAAATTGTGGCGAGCTGGTCATAAAGATATCTGGCTTCCGAGATGCTGCAAGCCTGGAATGTCACCTTTTGCAAACAAAAAAGGTACTCATTAAAACGTAGCTAAAAGTGAACATTACTCACAAATCTTTCAATAGGACACTAACCTGAAGGCAGCAATTGCCCATTCCGAACCCCATAGCATCCATATAAATGTGATCAGGTTTTGTTGCTCTTGCTGCTTCTCCATCGTCATTAAGAAACTTCTCAACAAAAGGGGAGGACACATTTTTGTCTTTATAAACTGAAAAACAGAGCAAGTTATAAGCATGGCAATAACTGGCAGTATTACATATTTAATAAAGATGAAAATACAGTGGATCTATTTCCTGTACCAGAGAGATTAATAACTAGGGGACGTGGATTTAAGGAATTTATGAAGCTAATTAAGAAAGATGCTTAAAGCAAAGATTGGTGAGGGGTGAAAAAAAAATCACTTGAAGGGTGGCAGATACAGAGACCCTCATCACTTATAGCAAGTACCCAAATGAATACAAAATGCCATTACCCGGGAGCTGCAGCTAGCAAGGAAGCAGAATTATGATTTTGGGCTCTGATCATAATCTTTTTAAATCTTACAGGTTATAACATGAAAATCTTTAAAACCTGGATGAGGTTCTTTTTAAAAATGTTATTTTTTTAAAAAAGAAAAACTTAGATATCTCTGGTCTGGAATATAAAAATTACTATTGAGACCACCCTTGAACTGGCTGGTCTTGTATTGGAAAGAGAGAGTGCCTGTAACTTGGAATACATAAAGTGGATAGGTGTTGGATAAGGCAGATCTGAGCAGCATTTGACAATGAAGTTGAATTGACAAAGGTTGTGGTGTTTAATTCCTGGAAACAAAAGCTGACCCACTATGATACTTTTGCAACAGGAAAGTTAGTCTTGAGTGACACTGTTGCTGCACTGGCAAAAATGGCCACTTCAGAGTGGGAGGTTTTGTGAAGGTCTTGACCAGGGTTTGTGTCAACCTTTGATTTTGATCATAAGGTGGCACTCTTTGACACCCTATGAATCAGAACCTGGCTACTTGACCTGACACAGCAGAACCTAACCCACTGTCTGGGCCAAGCTGAGTATGCCCTCTGGTTCACTTTGGATTTGATTTGCGAAAGGGGTCAAAAATTCCAACACTGTGCTTATTGACCAGTTTCCTACCAATGCTCTGCCAGCATGATCTTTGCCGATGTAGAAAACTGGCAAAGAACATTACTGCCCAAAAGGAGCTCAGATCCTGCTTACTGTAAGGAAATTGGTAGCCGATACTTGCATTCGATTTGGAAGAGTGGCCAAATCAGCAGAGCTCAGAAGACCATCGACATTAATTAATGAAAAATGTCAATACTTTTGCAGGGACATGAAGAGCATTTCTAGCCACACAACACCTTTTTGACATCTAATAGTCCCTCCATACAAACTACCCCAATAGATTTTAATCCCCTCCCATTTAAAATTTGAGTCTCAGCCTGAGAGAGGCCATCAGATTTCTGCCAAACATCTGACCAATAATTTGTACATCAGCCTCTGTAACAAGTCCTCAACGAAAAAGGTTTTGGTCTCTCGGCAGTGCCATCAATTCATCAGCGAACCTCACTCCTATATCCACCCTATGTGTTAATCAAGGTATGCTGCCATGATGCTTTTGCACAGCAGAGGTCTGTTCCTATGAGCAATTTGTCCTCTGAGATCATGCAAAACCATTCAAATCTTCTGTCTGGTGTTACCTTCCTTGGCAGGGAGGCCAAGAAGAAATTTAACTATACACAGATTTCATGAGACAACCTACTTAGAAGTTTATTTAGGAAGTTAAGAGCATTTAACAGATGGTTCTCAGTGGAACAGACAGCTTTTGCAATACAAGATGTTTGGTAGCACTGTGGTACAGTGGAGGCAGGAGTTTCAAGTGTTTTTTTTTGAGTTGGCAATCTATGGATACACAGAAAGTAAACTTCAGCAGTTAAGTGTCAAAGCAATGTCTTTACCACTCCATGTACATGTCCACAATACCCAAAATTAAATGGGAGAATGGTTAGTGTCACCCATGTCTTGCCATGTTATTCCTAGTAGTAATATGTACTACTGGGGGGCAAAAATCAGCTAAGCTACAGCACTGCCAACTTTCACATTTGCAAAGATTCTGCCTGTGGATTTCAAGCATCCTTTACGACATTAATCTAGGTGCCTAATGGTCAGCCTTTCTTAAATCTAGTCCTTCTACTGCCAATGTCACCCTAGGGTGCCTCTGCTCACCTTTTCATCTATTGAAATGTTCTAGAAAATCTGTAGTATCTCACATGGGCAATCTGCAGTAAAATCAGTGAAATACATACTGCAGGAAGTTGACTACTTGAAGTTTTCCCAGTTGCCTCTGAAAAGTTCAGCCATTTATAGATCTATTTCACATTTCCAATCCATTCTCCCCACCAGTGTTCTGAAGTTACATTCAGCCAATGTGAGGATGCAAATAAACTCAACCTATAATTCATATTGGGTCAGACCCACTCTGGGCCCACTGGCAGAAGTCTTGATCAGCAGCAAATGGAAGGAATGTGAAGACTGGGCCAGATGACTGAAATGAAACAAAGCAATCTCCAATCGGTTACATCCTTCACAATGACAGGAACTGTTTGGAGATTGACAGTGAAGTGTCGGAAGGACATACCAAAGCTAAGAACCACAAAACTCAAAATGGGGCAATTGTAGTTTTGAATATTTTTGAACATGTATCCACACATTCCTAAAAGAAATCAGCAATTCTGCTTCCTCCTCAGTTTTTTTTTTAGGTTTATCTCCAGTCCTTACAGCACTCTGCATAAAGACTTCTTTTTAATGTTAATGTTCTTTTTGGCTATTTTAATTATTTCCAACTTTCAGAAGCTTCTTAATAACTTTCAGATGGGGCTTGAACTCAGGAGAGGAAGACAAAGCTGAGAGAGGAAGGAAAGAATGATTTGAAGTATTTTTTCCCCCACTTACTTGGTACATTAATGGCTATTTTTTCTCCCCTTCTGTGACGAATGTTCCTAGTCAAAGTGCTGAAGAAAAATACAATACAAGAACAGACATTAGAGAAAAAAATACTCTAGTTCATTGAGCCTGAATCAGGAAGATGGAATATCGCAGTTTACAGAACTTATTCGTATAGCTACTGCCTAATTTCAGTAAGTCTTAAGGTTAGAAGTTCAAAGCACTGGAAGTGATGGCTTTAAAAATAACAAGATAGTGTGCTTGTTGAGATATCCTATTTAATAAACATGAATTATGGATCCAGTAGATATTAATACATTGATAATAGGCAGATTCCCGACCAAGTGAAGCAACCAACTGAATAGCTCATTGCCAGCACAAACTAAATGGATTAAATACCCTCTTTCTGTAGAGTAAGATCTTACAATATGCACAAGCTTTTTAAACTGTTTAATTTTCAAATACAAAGATCAACAGCTACCAAACCTTAAGCACTGCAAGGCATTCTAGTTGAAGACAGTCCTTCGGTTAAGCACATGTAGGAAACCTCGCACTTGGAGGGAGTCTACACAGGAAATTACATCCAAATATAAAAAAAACATCTGATCACAAGTACCAGAAAGGGAATCTTTTATGTAAAGGAAGGCAAGCCCATATGACAAATGTAGATTCATAAAGTACACTCTCTAAATATCAAACAAGGAATAGAATTGGCCAAGATGTTCTTCATAAGGGTGCCTTCACAAGGGCAAAACCCATTCAATAATTGAGTTCAAAATCATCCATGCTACTGAAACATTTATGATGACAAGCAACCTGCTCTGGAATTAGACTGTTTGCATTATGGTTTGATGCTCATTGTGATGACTTTGTTCGAGTGGGCCTTTGAGAGAACACTGAAGCAGCTTCCAGAATGATGTGTTAATAAAATAGAAAGAAAAAGTGTTTTTATAAACAAAATGGCCAAATTGGCAATGGCCAAGAGGAAGCAAGTCATCAGAATGTAACGGCAATTATCCCCTACGAATCATCACACCTCCATTCCGGCATTACTATTTATTAGTAACCAGTTCTTGATCAAATCTTTACAAATTTTGTTTTGCAGTTGTAAAGAAACTACTAACTGAAATGGAAGTACCAATAATAAATATTTTAATGTAGATGACAAAAGTACTGCCAAATATAATTTGCTTTATCCATTCATACAATGGTAGTTTGTGGTACACTCTTTTGTTCAATGGGCAATGCCAGTGACTGACCATATGATATCAGGTAGTGAGGCTTTATTAAAAACCACAAACTTGCATGTAGCTTTCAGAGAGATAAGTCTGTCAGTGTGAGAGAGAGGCATCAACTCACCTAAATCTTGGATGCTTGTTAATTACTTCATCTGGGAAAAACAGTGATTTAGAGGCTCCACTTTCAATTGGTTTCGGCTCACATACAGGTTGTGTAAAGTGATGACACCCGAGCCTAGGAAAGATTTTTCCCCCAAATGAATTTAAAAACATTTATACAAACATACAGAAGATTAGTCTGGTATTCTTTCTCATCCACTTCATTTGCCAATCAACACCCAATTACAGTTTCTACCATATTACTTCTATTTTAACTATACATTGTACTGCCTTGCCCTTTGTACTACCTTGATGTACTTATGTTTTGGAATGATCTGTATGGATAGCACACAAAACAGTTTTTCACTGTATCTTAAATGATCTGTATGGATAGCATAGTTTTTTCACTGCATCTTGGTATATGTGACAATGATAAACCAATCACAATGAAAAATGCCCCAGCAAATAAACCCTTAAGCATCTAAACAATTGTACACGGCATTACTGTTGGCGCAGATAAGTAGAGCAGCAGAACTTGAGATATTTGCTCCTTACCACCACCTAGTGGCTAAGCTGGCAACAGCTCACGCAGAAGTTCAATTGCATATACAGCATTCAGAAAAGATTTCAAATGCTGGCACAGATGTACAATCAAATGTTGTGGATAAAAAAATTATGCTCCAAGCCCATATGGTAAACATTTGAAAAGTATCTTTAACATGTTTATTACAGTTGCACAAACATAGCCATCTTTTATTATGGCAAAATGTCCCAAGTTTCATGTGCACACTCAAAGGCAATGCAGAAAAGGTAATTTTAGTCCCTTCTGCAGTACACTGCAAGTTATAGATAGCATCCCCTGTTGCACAAGCTAAATTTAAAGAAATTCCTACACCACCAGATCTAGACCAAGTCCCTCTGTTCAATAACAATGCTTTCAAGCTATGCATGTGCACACAGAAATTGCTCAAGACTTGCCCATCACCCTTAACACGATGAAACCCAAGAGGATGGACGGAGTTTTCATCACATTTCTGTAGATGGAATGCAAATCCTACTCTGGAAGGGCTTTAACCTCTCTGCTGAGCAGTACTTCTGCTCCATCTCCTGGTGATGAGATAGAATTTCTAATCTGCTGCTGCTTGTTGTATGATTGCCTTTGTTACATTAATAGCCAAACGATCCATCTTGTTTAAATGGAAAGATCCAATACCTCCCACTACTTTTCAATGGTTTTCTCAAACTATATCATATTTCAACTTAGAAAAAATTAGGAGTGGCCCTGTGGATTCTTCACTTAAATTTGAGGAAGTTTGGAGTTCATTCATTCAATATTTTCACATGATGTAGATCCCTTTTCAATAATCTTTGAACTTAGAGGAGTGGAGTTGACGACAGAATAATGCTCTTTGTTTATAGAGAAATGTCAGTCCAGTTTGAAATTTATTTCCAGTTTGTTTTGTTTAATTACTATAATTTTTTTTCCAATTTGGGTTTTTTAAATATAAAAAATCTTTTACTTTCTCGTTTTGATTTTTTTTGTAATATATTCATTTACTAAGAAACCATGGGGCTTAGAATATATCTTCTTTTATTTTTTATGACCATATGTCATGATTGTCCTCCTAAGCTCTTTGTATTAAGTGTATAATTACTGATGTTATATGTATTATTCTGCATTAATTTGAAAATTAATAAAAAGATTGGAAGAGAATTCCTAGGACTCACTCTGGAAATACTAAATTCTTACATTGTCTCCACACTCCAAGTCAGCACCTAAGCTGCAAACTGCCACCTGTGAATATTTTGTTCATAGGGTCTCTCCCCACCCGATGCACCAAGACAAATGCCAAGAGAGGAAACTCTCCTTCCACGTGTAGGAAAGTATTTCTGCAAGGACTTCGCGCTTCATCGAGAAGATCTCAACAACCAGTGTACCAAATTAGAAAGACTGGAGTACAAACAGTAATGGTCATTTGGTAATGTATGGAGCACAGAACTGATGATTAAATATCCCAGCAGTTATTTGTGCAGAAAATTCCAGGATGAACCTTCTGATTATTTAAATAATCCAATATTATCAGGGATTAAGTGGTATTGAAAGTGAAAGAGACAAATGACATTAGGTCTAGTTTGCTGCAGAAAGGAACGGGACAGAGCCATGGTGGCATTGTTGAGCAGACAGCACCTTTCTGTGACTGCAGGCTCAGTCAGAAACTAGGAAGCTGCAGGCTGGTGGCCCCGGTCCACCATAAACTATGCCAATGCACAACTGTCATTGCAAAAATGCTGTGTTTGCATGATGCATTAAACTGATATTGCCTATTCCAATGGCAATTTATCCACTTATTAGACACCAAAAGTAAATTCTGCAAGAGTGGAATCTCAGTCCCACATTGTTTATTACTTTCATTTTTATTTGAAAAACAAATCATTAATTTTATGTTTTTAAAAAAAAATCCTACCTTGCCAAGACATCACTTTTTTTTTTGCATGATTCTAAGACTTCCTAGCACAGTAATTATTCTTCAAACTTACTGGTTAAGGAGTTACTGGACTCATTCACATAGGCTGCAGGTACCTTGTAGAGGGTATAGTTACATTGGTTTATATAAAGAGGGTATATATTGGTTTACTAATTACATACCAGTGATTTTTTTTTAATATCTACACTAAAAATGCTGCACAAGAACACTGGATTCCCACCTACATTGTGCTTCAAAACAATCATCATTGACCTTAGACAGTTTATCCAAGATTAGATGCTTTCAAGAATGTAGGCAATACTCCTTCAGTGCACTGCAGTTGGTTTAAATTCAATTCAAGTGACTAGAGCTGAGTAATTGGTAAGCTACACAGCATCAAATTCAAATCACATCCAATCACTGAATGATGTCTGTGTTGGTGGTTTCAGGATTCAACAAAAGGTGCTAAGCAGCTCTTGATAAATCTGTCAAATTGATCCTGAGGTCAAAAAATTTTTTTCCCTTCTCCTACTCCTAATTCAGCTTTGTATATCAATTGGTAAACGCCTTCCCACATGCTATTATAAAAACAGGTGAGTGTGCAAGAATAGGAAAGTGGGTGGGAGCACGAGACATAATATTAAAACTTACATTTTTTTCCCCTCAAGCTGTACATTTGCAACCTGACAAACAACATGCAAGGCAGCTTTTCCAATGTTTAAGCTGTCAAAATTAACTTATTGAACAACTATATTAGTTGAATAGAACTTAGATGCAGAAAGCCTGCAGATGGAAGCTGTCTCCAGAATTTAGCAGCTGATCAACCATTTATTCTCATGGAAATAAATCAAGTTATCGTCAGATAGGTGACAATGGAAAAAAAATCTTCCCAAAGCAAAAACAAAAAACTTTTGGTATACTGGTTTCAACAGTCAAGCATTAGCCCACATCTCAGGAGTTCCTCTAGAATTGAAGCCTCATTTTAATAGGTAATTGCCTACAGTGGCAGGCAAAAGTTTGGGCACCCCTGGTCAAAATTTCTGTTACTGTGAATAGCTAAGCAAGTAAAAGATAGCCTGATTTCCAAAAGGCATGAAGATGACACATTTCTTTAATACTTTAAGACAATTTTTATTTCCATCTTTTAGTTTCAAAATAACAAGAAAGGAAAAAGGGCCCAAAGCAAAAGTTTGGGCACCCTGCATGGTCAGTACTTAGTAACACCCCCTTTGGAAAGTATCACAGCTTGTAAACGCTTTCTGTAGCCAGCTAAGAGTCTTTCAATTCTTGTTTGAGGGATTTTCGCCCATTCTTCCTTGCAAAAGGCTTCTAGTTCTGTGAGATTCTTGGGCCATCTTGCATGCACTGCTCTTTTGAGGTCTATCCACAGATTTTCGCTGATGTTTAGGTTGGGGAACTGTGAGGGCCATGGCAAAACCTTCAGTTTGTGCCTCTTGAGGTAGTCCATTGTGGATTTTGAGGTGTTTACCTGCATTTAGCCCAGATCCCTCTAAACCTTTCCTATCTAAATGTTTTTGATAAGTATTATAATTGTATCTGTGTCTACCACTTCCTTTGGCAGCTTATTCCACATACCCACCATGCTGTGCGAGAAAGTTACCCAACAGGTCACCTTTAAATTTTTCCCCTCTCAACTTAAATTTGTGCCCTCAAGTATTAGACTCCCCTAGCCTGGGGAAAGACTGTAACCATTCACCCCATCTATGCCCCTTGTGATTTACTGTAAATACCTCTACAAGGTCATCCTTTGGCCTCCTACGCTGCAGGGGGGATAAAAAAGAACCCAGCCTATCTAGTTTCTCCTTGTAACTCGAGCTCTTCAGTCTCAGTAACATCTTGTGTATCTTTTCTGCACCCTTTTCAGCTTAATGATATCCTACCTATAGCTAGGTGACCAGAACTGCGCACAGTACTCCATATGCAGTCTTGTGCAGTTGTAACATGACGTCCCAACTCTTGTACCCAGCTCTTGTATTTAGATTCAAGGTAAGGAGAACTTTCTTCACCCAGAGGGTGGTGATCCTATGATTTTCTATACCACAGAAGGCAGCAAAGGCCAAGTCATCAATTCTGATTGTCTCATTATGGGATGGATGTGGAGGCTTTGGAGAAGGTGCAGAAGATGTTTATCAGGATGCTGCCTGGATCAGAGGGCAAACTAGGGTGGCTTTCTCTGGAGCGACAGAGGCTGAGGGGAGAACTGATAGAGGTTTATAAGATTTTGAGAAGCATAGGTAGAGTAGACAGCCGGTACCTTTTTTCCCAGGGTTGAAATGTCTATTACTAGAGGGCATGCATTTAGGGTGAGAGGCAAGTTCAAAGGAGATGTGCGGGGCAATTTATTACATAGAATAGTGGGTGCCTGGATTGCACTGCCAGGGGTGGTAGTGGAGGCAAATACAATAGAGGTGTTTAAAAGGCTCTTAGATAGGCACCTGACTGTGCAGAGAGTGGAGGGATGAGGACACTGTGTAGGCAGAAGGGATTAGTTTGGTACTTAATTAGTTCGGCACAACAATCAAGGGCCTGTTCCCGTGCTGTGCTGTACTGTTCTATGCTCTCATAAATATATTTGAAGAAATAAATACAATTCTCAATGCTTAAGAAGGTTGGGATATGGGGAGAAGATGGGAACTGAAGGGGATGATCGGTCATGAACGTTGAATGGTGGAGGAAAGCCAAGTGATCTACTGTTAATTTCAGTGTTGCTATATATTCTCACCAGAAGGTAGCTCACTACCAACCAATTCATTGGCAAACTTCTGAAGACCTTCTGGTGGAGATGTTTGTAATACAATCAGGAATGTGCAATAAAAGCTGGCCATGCAAGTGATGGCCACATTCATAGAACAGAATAAATGGACCATTTGTGCAACATCCTTCGCCAACACAAAGGTTTGCAGAGATGCTGTGACACACCTCCCACCTCCCCCCCCCCCACCCCCTTTGCTTTATGTCTATGTCTTAAATTCAGAAATGGCCATGGCCTCCCAGGTTTTAGTCATGTGTAATGGAAGCTAGGATTTGTCCATTGATAACCCATGCAATTATTCTTGACCATTCATATGCTGTCAGAAGAGGAGCAGTACCAAATGACATTCACTTTACAGCTCTGTTGTCAAGAGAAGTTCCACACTACATTTCTTTCTGTTTTTGCTTGCTTCAATCATCCTAATCTGACTCTTCTATGATTCTCTCCTATTATTTTGATATTTCTATGTATTAATCAGGTTCATATACTTCTGCATAGACAGGGAAAAAATAATTTAAAAAAAAAATTATTTTCAACGCAGTTTTCCAAGATGGATTAGAAATGTTTACAAGTGAGCTTGAAATAGCATCATTAAACATAGGTAATGAGAGCCTTGGGAAGGGAAAGGGCTGAGTAGTACATGGACATGACAAAACATGGCATTAGACCCCTGAAATACAATAGGATTTACATTTATTTGGATTGGATAATGCTGATACCATTGCTTGCTTGCAGATCCAATTTTGTGTGCATTTTGTACCTGGAATTGTATGTATGGATCATCAGTGCCTTTCCCATTTATTGTGCTTTGTGTTTGTGATGCCCTTGGATTTGATCTTGTTAAACGCATACAGTATTTTTTATTTTTGTTTCTTTCCCCCAATAGGTTGTGAACAATGCATCAGAGAAGACGTTTGCCAGTGCCACTTTCAGTTCACTCCTTGATGTCATTCTCTCCACCATAGTCTTCCTCTTTCTCTCCATCACATGTTTCATGAAGCAGGGACTATGTACATCACCTTCGCATGCCTCTGTTGTGGTTTTTGTCCTTGCGATCCTGCTTCAAGTGCTTTCCTTGGTTATCTCCATCAGGTGAGGCAAGCATGCTGTGTGGAAGGCTGTATGCTGTGGGAAAGGGCCTGTG
>JARFYF010000002.1:7523860-7536412 GCA_030265395.1 Rhina ancylostomus
CATTTTAAACCCCAAATTAACCTACCTGTACGTCTTTGGAATGTGGGAGGAAACCGGAGCACCCAGAGGAAACCCACACAAACACGGGAGAGCATACAAACTCCTTACAGGCAGCGGCAGGAATTGAACCCAGGTCGCTGGCGCTGTAATAGCGTCGTGCTAACCACTACGCTACCATGCTGCCCCCAATAATAAATTATAAATTAGGCAAATCAAAAAATTATAAATTAGGCAAATCAAAAAATACATGAAAATGTTCATAAACGTGCTGCACAGTGGCACAGCTTGTAGACCTGCTGTCTCATAGCTCTAGTGAATTGGGTTCAATCCAGACCTCCAGTGCCGTCTGTGTGGAGTCTGCATGTTCTCCCTGTGACCGTGTGGGTTTCCCCCGGGTGCTCCATTTTCCTCCCGCTTCCCAAAGATGTGCTGGTTGATAGGTTATCTGACCACTGTAAATTGCCCCTCCCATGTAAGTGAGTGGTAGAATCCAGGAGGATTTGGTGAGAAAGTGGGGAGAATGAAAAGATAGGATTAATGTAGGATTAGTGTAAATGGGTGGATGGTGGTTGGTGTGGACGATGGGCTGAAGGGCCTGTTTCCATGCTGTATTGCTTCATGACTCCAAAAACAAACATTAAATTAAGTGGAATTATTTAATACTTTTTTACACCAGCTATGGCCTTAAATTCCCTTTATAATCAGTGAGGTCTGCAATTCCATGTCAGCTGTGACCTGGTGTAGGTCCAGGGAAATTGTTTCCCTGGGTTATTGCTGGGAAGCCCACCAAGACCAGGCCCTGTTGCTAGGAACGGGAATGGAGCATAATGGGATATCAGCTGGCACTGTCATGGTGGGCTGAATGGCCTCCCTCTGTGCAGTATCATTCTTGGATCCTGAATCTGGCATTATTTGGATCAATCTCAGCAACAATTAAACATCTCAATCAGAAATGTTGCTTTGGACTTTGTCACAAACCATTCCTCACATCCCCTGATACTCAGTTGGTTTAATAAACCACTTCTCATTTGACTAAAGTGGTCAATGGACAACCATTGCCAATCCATGGCCAATTCTGACCACAAGCCAGAGCTTATGAAAAGTTGTGGAATCCAATCAATCTGAGAATTGTCCAATGCTTGGAGAGGAGTGGCTGTACATAATGTTTGTATTGGCTGTAATGTTGAGTAAATTCTTGAAGATCACTGTGAAGAATGGGACTGAAGAGGAGAGGAAGACCAAGGAGGAGATTGGGGTGTAACTTCTAAGGAAAGTATTTAAGGCCCACAATAATTCTCCCTAATGATGGAGAACTAAGCTTAATGGGGTGGCTAAATGGGATTGGGTGCCCCATCAGCTGAGCCACAAGAGTAAGCAATTGGCTAAGTGCATTGAAATAGTGTTGGGTTTCTAACTTCAATCTTTCAACGGATGCCTTCTCTTCTTGTATATGTTGCGGTTCAATGGGTTACCTTCCTGCATCAGAAGCCACTGCAGAGAAAACAGCACAAAATCACATGCTTCAGGCTGGAGTTTGGTAATGTGGGATTCTATTCTTAGTTTTCAGATGAGGTACAGCCCAGGTCTGCTCTCTGTTGGATGGCAAAGCCTGCAGGCTGGGTAGTCAACCTCACAATTGAGTCCTCAATATGCATGCTGAAATTTGGTTGCATTGGTGTGGATCATGCTAGACCCAGTCCATCGGAATCATTGCACATTTGCACCGACCTGGGCAGATGTTATAGAATCATACAGCATGGAAACAGGCCCTTCAGCCCAACTCATCCATGCTAACTATGGTGCCCACCAAGCTGGTCCCATTTGGCCCATATCTCTCCATGTACCTTTCCTATCTATGTACTTATCCAAATGTCTTTTAGATTTGTAATTGTACCTGTGACAACCACTTTCTCTGGCAGCTCGTTCCATATACGCATCACTCTCTGTGTGAAGAAGTTGCCCCTCAAGTCCCTTTTAAATCTTTAACCTCACACCTTAAACCTATTTCACCCTATCTACACTCCTCATAATTTTATACACCTCTATAAGGTCACCTCTCAATCTCCTACATTTCAAGGAATAAGGTCCTAGCCTGCCCAATCTCTCCATATAACTCATGCCCCCAAGTCCTGGCAGCATCCTTGTAAATCTTCTCTGCACTCTTGCCAGTTTAATGAGGCCTTTCCTGTAACAGACCTAAACCGTGCACAATACTCCAAGTGCGGAATCACCAACCGCATTTGCTCCTTCCTGGGTCAGATGTTGAGGGGCTGTCACACTGGGCTGCCACACCCCTGAGATTTGAAAGGCAACAAAGTGTGAAGACTCTGCTCCTGGGTGCTGGCAAAACTAGGGATGGGGGTTTCTGACTATGGGGTATTTTAATAGGTTTGAAATGTCTCCGACAAGCTAAAAATACAACCATTAAAGACATTGAAAAGTAACCTTTCTCTGAATATGAACAAATAAACAAATCAACATTTGTAATAATTAAAAATGTTAAACAAAAAGCAAAATTAAAAAAACTGGTATTTCCCTTTATCTCTCAATCTGCAGTCCCTTTGCAATCAGTGCAGTCTTGGACCATACTCAAGTCTGATCTGGTGTAGGATCAAGAGGGTCAATTCACTGGTGTGACACTGGGAAGCTAAGTATGACGAGACGTTGCTGTTGGAATCCACGTGGAGTCCAGTGACTTTCCATTCCTGACAGCATTATGTACCGAAATCCAGAAAACAACTGAGCAACTCTGTAAAACCCAGCAAGACCCTTATGTGGGGTTGAAATTGAGAAGTGGGGGTGGAGGATAGTAACCAGCCTCCCCCCTGTGGACTCTATACTTTTCTGCCTCAGTAAAGCAGCCAGCGTAATCAAAGACCCCACCCACCCTGGTCATTCTCCCTTATCCCCGCTTCCATCGGGCAGAAGATACAAAAGCCTGAAAGCACGTACCACCAGGTTCAAGGATAGCTTCTGCCCCACCGTGATAAGACTATTGAACGGTTCCCCTACACGATGAGATGGACTCTGACCTCACGATCTACCTTGTTGTGACCTTGCATCTTATTGCACTGCACTTTCTCTGTAGCTGTGACACTTTACTCTGTCCTGTCATTGTTCCCTAGTCCCCTAGTATGATAAGGTGGACTATTGACTTCACAATCTATCTCATTATGACCTTACACCTTATTGTCTAACTGCACTGCCCTTTCTCTGTAATTGTTACACTATTATTCTGAATTGTATTATTATTTTGCATCCATGCACTGTGTAATGAATTGATCTGTATGAACGGTATGCAAGACAAGCTTTTTACTGTAACTCTGTACATGGGACAATAATAAACCAATACCAATTCCAGTGTTAGGAGAATGGGGCTGACAAGGCCCAATTCAATGAGAACAGGGTTCCTTCCAGTGTTCTGGGCAACATGTATAGTTGTATAAAGGATACTGGGTCACTTTTCTGCGGCACGATTTTGTTAACAGGTTGGTTGCCATGTTCTTACATTTCAGCAAAAGCTGCACTTTGATAGCATCTCATCATTGGCAGAGCACTTTGTGAGTTTGTAAAAGCTGAGGGAGAAATGCATTTCTCACTGTTAAACAATAACCACAGTAAAGGGAGTCAGTGAGGAAAATTGAATATTTCCAATGGAGAGTCTAGGATTGATGCAAAAAGTTCCCCAGATGTGTAAATACATGCAGTGGACGTATTTACAGTCAATTGCTGGGTGAGTGTCCATGTTGGATACTTTAATAGAAAAGATGTAAATTATGTACCCTGTGCTCGTTCATTACTGACCCATTATTTGGGAGCTTTTTAACTAACGTTGTGGCTCTACTTCCCATGTTTGGCTTGGAATTTGGTTTGTGTAGCATGTGAATTGACTGCTTATTGATCTACTGCTCTTGGGATATAAAACTCCCCTGGGGTTGGTGTGGTAGGGAGTGTAGATGGAGAAATTGATCTGTGAATGTGTGCACTAAATGCACAACGTCATAGAGGTTGCAAAACTGGGTTAGATGAAGGAATGGGATTGAAGCTCTAGAGTAAATCCATCATCTGCTTTTATTTCTGATTTTCAGTATCTCTATCTTGCTCTCACAATAAAAATAGATAAGCTGCCTTTAAGTATTCTTTTCTTGGCCGTAGCTAGTTTTGCAGCTTCCTTAGTAGTTGAGCATGACTCACAGATTAAGTATTATTCATTTGTCAAGTTCCCCTTTCTCAGGGGCACTGTTATTTCTGTGCTATATTGAAGAAGGGTGCAGCATGAAAAAAGACACACTTTTGTAATCCTTTTTAGAACTGCTGGAGCCCTTTAAAAACAGTGATGAACTTTTCAAAGGATTTTTTGAAGTTGATTGTTGGGGGGGGGATAAATCTTGGAGAGAGCACTGAGGTGAACTCATTGCTCCCCTCAAACTATTTTAATGGATCCCTTAACCCTGCTTGAAAGCACAGACAGGGCATCATTTTAATATCTGCTGTCTCAGGTGCATAGAAATGAATAGAGCTTTGAAGAAGAACAGGGTGTTCTGGACGATATTTATTTTACGTCAACCACACTAACATGTAATCATTACCTAATAGCTGTTTGTGGGAGCTTGCTGTACACAAATTGGGTGCTGGGCCCACCATTACACCAGGGACTATACTTCAGAGGGACATTGGTGGCTGTGGAGTGTTTTGAGACATCTGGAGGTTGTGAAACCTTTACAGTTCCTTTTTAATTTTGCTTCGTCAGGTTTGTCTTCTGACCTTAAGTTGGAAGCCCTTCTGTTCCTTTTAGATGGAGCATCCTCCTAGCCTCAGGGAGACAAGCATCTCTACAAGGCTCTTGGTTCAATTCCTGCCAACAAACTTCTAGGCTCTATAAATGATTTCAGTTAATCTGAAATCTATAGAGAACTGATAAATGAGGTGAACTTAACATTAGTTTTCTTGCAGAAACCTTTTCCTGTGAAGTGTTGAGCAACTGGAAGCCACATTTCCTATCATCTCAAATCAGCTTGGTTGTTGTAACATTGCTCAAAAAGTAATGCATGCCGAAGCTCCGTCCTTTGTTTTTGTGGCAAGATTAGTTTCCAGAATATACCCTGGAATGATACAGGCAGTGACAACAGAGAGAGTGTCTGAGAAACACCCTGTGTATTACAAATGTGTAAATGTAGACAATGATACCAACTGGAGATGATGTTCATAAAGATGTGCTGAATTTCAGTAATGTAAAGAAAAATAAGATAAGGTTTCTTTATTAGTCACATGTACATCAAAACACACAGTGAAATGCATCTTTTGCATCGAGTGTTCTGGGGGCAGCCTGCAAGTGTCGCCACGCTTCCGGCGCCAGCATAGCACGCCCACAACTTCCTGACCCGTGCGTCTTTGGAATGTGGGAGGAAACCGGAGCACCCGGAGGAAACCCACGCAGACACGGGGAGAACGTACAAACTCCTTACAGGCAGTGGTGGGAATTGAGCCTGGGTCAGTGACGCTGTAAAGCGTTACGCTAACTGCTACACTGCTGTGCCTGCCCTATGTGGACAATGGCTGGGAGCCTTCTGCATGGGAATGCATGGACTTTACAACACAAGCTATTTGTCCGAACCAATCTTTTGTCAACCTTTACCTTGCAGGGAAGTAAATACTGCTAATCACATTTTACGTGTGCTGTTCCCATTTACTGTTACCCTCATGTTCTGCCTTCAAATTGAATTTGAACATTTACAGTTTCTATATCAACCACCACTCACCCCAGAAATAAAAGCTGTTGCCTTACAACTTTTTGTATAAAGAGGCTTCTGCTACCCTCTTCTAATTACCTTGCATTTAATTTTGTAATTTTTGCCCTGGATAAGACAACTTTGTTGAGGGGAAAAAAAAGTTGCAGTTGCCGGTAAAAATCTTTTCTCCGAACAGGAAGATATTACAGACAAGTGGGAATGAGAAAAAACAGTCCAGGGAAAGGTGGGGGCTGGGTAAGAAAATATTCTTATTGTACCGAGATGATTTAAAAACAACTCTAATATATCGTTCTAATCTTAGCTGTTTTAACTTGCTTTCTCAAAAGTTTCTTCGCTTCTGTTTCCTCACACTAGTCAGTCTCGTGCTGATGAAACCCTCAGCCATGCCTTTGTTCTCATCAGTTTTGACTGTTCCTTTGCCTTCCTACCAACCCTTTGATTTTCCACTTTCCTAAGCCTGACCCCATCAAAAACTCTGTTGACTGCGTCCTAATTTGTACCAAGTCTATCACCCTTGAATTTATTGACCTACATTGGCTCCCAGTATAGTTCTGCTTCAATTCTAAAGCTCTCACCATGATTTTCAAACCCCTGCAGTCTCTGATCCATCTTTACATTGCTCTGAGATCTTTGTGACCTTCCAGTTCTGGCCACTTGCCCCTTTCTCTCTTCTCATCACTCTGTCATTGCTGGCAATGCCTTCAAGTGCCTGGGCCCTAAGCTCCAAAGCATCCATCTCTTCACATCTCTGGCTTTCTCCCCTCCATTAAGCCGCCTTTTAAAATCTGTCCCATTTTGCTTCTGGTCAACCATTTTGCAATAACTACTTGAATCCATCTAATGCAGGGATGTAATAAAACATTTCAAGGTGTTCAAGTGCCTGCCATGATTGAGTGTTTCGGAGTGAGTGTAAGCTGTGAAATCGGGACAGCAAGTGTTGCGATGGTGGTAGTTGTGCGAGAATGTGGTGAGGCCCATGAATATGAGGGCAGAGTCATGATTGATAGAGGTTACTGTCAGATGAATGATGGAGATACATACCATGGGGCAATGTGTGATTGCAGTGCTACATTTATTGATTTTGACTGCATGTGCAAAGGCATTAAATTTCTTTTCTGGCATTGCACCTTACTCCTGGGAACACTTTAGAATCAGTCTTGATAGCTTCCTGAGCGTGGAGTATCTTACTCCTTGTCTCCATCTCTTTGACCATCCAAATCAAGAGTGGCATCAGCAAATCAGGTTGGCTGCTCTTGTTGTAAGTCTGATGTGGCTTGAGGCAAGCTTCCCAAACTTTCAGTGGTTGGAGATTTAAAAAAACACCTCTTCTTTAATGAGTTGCTGGAATGACTTCAATCAGTGGAGTTAGATTCAGCTAATGGTTGGCATTCTGTGAATTATACCAAATGAACAGAAGCAAATTCGCTAAATAGTGCAGCTGGCATTGGTTGAATGCTGCAATGATGAGACCAAGGTGCATGCATGAATTTCAGGTGCAACCTGCAACACATTACTTGCACCTTATAGTTCCTTTACACTTCTTCCAGTGCATTTGAATTCCTATTTTTGCAAATTTTGATAACATATATAGGACAGCAATGAGAAAATAATATATTTTGATTGGTAATTCTATTTTTGATTGAATTTTTATAAATTATTTTCCACAGTTTGTTCTAGATTTACTCATGTAATTCCTGAGGCACTTCTGTGAAAACCACCCAATCCAATCACACGTGGAAGGATTATGATATTACTATGCAAAGGGATGGAAACTGAGAGTACTGACTTAGGACAGAGTACTTCCCCTGCCAAAATTAAAAGTTCTGCATTGCATGAATTGATGGATTTGACAAAGCATTAATTTTTAGTAATTACCCAAAATGCTTCCTCAAAGAGTTTTGTCAGAAATGATAGCTAACAAAAGGAGCCAATGCACTGAAACATTTGAAAAGAAACAAGACTGTATTTTACTTCTGGCTAGGTCTGAGAATGAGAAATGTATGGATATCCCCAAGGCTGTTATTTTTGGGATGAAGTCGCTCAATGAGCCACTCAATAATCAATTAGCTAGCAACTCGCATTTACAAAGCACCACTAATATATTGAACCATTCCAATAAGGCCAACCAGCACATTATCAAACAAAAACCTAACCAACTGTGGCACTAACCTACTTGTATCGTGGCAGATGAGCCTGGTCTTGGTAATAGCAGCAGGTTTTAAGGGGCATTGTGAGGAGGATGAGACGTGTAGGAAGCAGGGAAGATTTAGGAAGGGAATTCCAGACACTAGGGCTAGGCCAATAGAAAGGATCAAAGTCAAAGTGAATTATTGTCATCTGCACAAGTCCGTGTGTGCACAGGTGCAATGAAAAACTTACTTGCAGCAGCCTCACAGGCACACAGCATCAGATAAGCAGCAGTCACAAGAAAAACACACTAAACGTAAATTATACACAACTTTTACAAGTAAGGACACAATTAGAACAAAAAAAGTCCATTTTAGTGCAAAGTGGTCAAGGTGGTCATAGTGTTGCTAAACTATAGTGGTTAGGATTTTGCCGGTTCAAGAACTGAATGCTTGAAGGGAAGGGATGGGATGGATAAGGAACTTAAACTTGAAGAATTCTTGGAATACCATTAGCTCTGTTTCTCTTCCCAGTGATGTGGCCTCACCTGCTGAGAATTTTCAGCATTTTCTGTTTTTATTTTAGACTTCCAGCACCTGCAGTATTTTTGTTTGACTTTCACTTCAATGAATAAGACCTAGCACAGACTGAATAATGTTGTAGAGTTTTGGATAAGCATAAGTTTTCACAGGATAACAGATGGAATGCTTGGGATAGTCAGGTGTATTATGGAGGGTCAGGGGAGCGTGAGTTAAGTTTGTGGTGGTTAAGAGAACTACTCATGGATAATCTTTGAATAATGATCAGTTTTAGCAATGTTAGCAGGATCCCAAATCTGATCATGAATGGTTAAGCTAATTTTCTAGAAAAAATGTTCAAACATATGTCTGTTAGGCTTAAGAGAATGGAGATTAGGGTGCACTGTGCCAGGATAAGATAAGGTGACAGTTTTAAAAGGGACAAGGAAATCAAATGTATCGGAGGGAATATGAGTTAAAAGTGGCTGTAAAAAATGTCATGGTGAATACTGGGCCAGAACCTAGACACTTAGAAATTTGAAAGTGCAGTGGTAAGAGGTTTGACAGAAAATTTATTTGAAAGGTAGATGTAGAAACAAGTTGGGTTTGGAGGAGGAAGGTGAATATGATTGAAGAATGAAATAAGAAGACAATAACAGAGGGCCTGGTCAATGATTGTCATGATTGGAGTTGCAAGGCCTGATGCAATAGATGGTGTGGCCATGAATAGTAACAAAGGTTTATCTGTGAGGGGAGATTCAAGGATAAAGGGAGGATGGTGAGAGCATGTAAACAACAATGGACCATTGCTAAATCAATATTATAATAATTTTATAGGTTCATTTTCTTAATTTTGTAATATTAAAACAATATAGTTTTATATTTTGAAATATAATGTAATATAAATCAATATTATAGTAATTTTATAGACAAATTTTCTAAATAGGAAAGACTTTTCTAAACCAACCAACTCTTCAAAAATTGTCTGTATTGGAGAGAGAATTTAGACAGTGAAAACAATTCACTGTCACCATCAGTGTTCTCAATCACATCTTTGCCAATGTGGGGATGCCAAAATGTTCCTTCAGGATCTGGGAGGCAGAGTAAGAAAAAGTCAAAAAGTACCTTTGCATTAATTATTACTCTTTCTATAGCCATTTGTATGGCAGGCATGATTAATCTAAGTGATATTGCTTGTTTTTTTAAACATTTTATTTACAGCATGGTAACAGGCCCTTCTGGCCCAACAAGTCCACACCGCCCATTTTAAACCCCAAATTAACCCACCTGTACATCTTTGGAATGTGGGAGGAAACCGGAGCACCCGGAGGAAACCCACGCAGACACAGGAGAACGTACAAACTCCTTGCAGACAGCGACAGGAATTGAACCCCAATCACACTAACCGCTATGCTACTTTCTGAAGGGAAAGTTCCCTCTGCAAAATTCTGGTCCACTGTTCATTTGCCTCTACCACCCACTCTCCCCAATGCCTTAGCTCGAGACAAACTATGCAATGCCAATCATTAATAATCTAATGTTCCCCAACCTTTAATTGGCTTGAAGTGGTTTTGGGGGTGGGGGGTGCTGAGCATGAGTTCTCTTATTCCCAGGATTTTTTCCTCTCCCCAGCATTGCACAGTACAATGATGCAGCATGCAACAAAATACTGTATGACACTTTTGCACAGGAGATGGAGCACAGGCTGAGATCTGTTCTGCCACTGGATTTGTTGCTGCTTCTGTATTTTTTTAAAGTTATTCACTTAGGGGTTGAGGATGTCCCTGGTAAAGCCAGCAATTATTGCCCATTGATGAGAACCAGCAAACTGAAGTTATTAAGAGCCAACCACATTGCTGTGGGTCTGCAGTCACATGCAAGCCAGACTGGGTGAAGATGGCAAATTTCCCCGCCTACAGGACATTAGTGAACCAGATGGGTTTTGATGTCTATTCAGCTAGTTTCCCGCCTACTGCTATCGAAACTAACTATTTGTCTGTTACCTGATTTTTATCTAATTGCTGGAAATCCCCAGCAGCCCTGACAGGATTCAAACTTGTCTTTGCATCAAGTTCCTTGGTACAAATCCAGTAGAAATATTGAAATGAGCCTGTTCCACATTCAACATGATAAGATAAAGCATAACTGATTGTCCTGATGCAGGGACTCAACCTGAACATCCACTATCCCTTTCCCTCCACAGATGCTGCCCAACCCACTGAATTCCACCAGCAGTTTGCTTTTTTATTCCAGATTCCAGCATCTGCAGTCCCTTGTGTCTCCAATTTCAGTACCTCATTCCTGCTTTCTCACGCCATATCCCTTGAATCACCTTATCTATTAGTATTATTTATGTTCAAGGAGGAACTAGATATAATGATTTGGCCTCAACTGCTTTCTAAGGTAAGGAACTCCACAGGTTCACTACTCCTTTCGTGATGAAGTTTCTCCTTATCTCAGTCCTAAATGGCTGACCCTGTATGCTTAGCCTCTGACCCCTGGGTTTGGACTCCTGCCCCATCAGGCATATCCTTCCTGCATCTAGTCTGTCCAGTCCTGTCAGGATTTTACAGTTTCAGTGAGCAAATATAAGCACACTCACCCTGTCTCTTCAAATGTCAATCCTGCCCTGGCAGAAATCACTCTGGTGAACTTTTGCTGCACTCCTTCCACAACAAGAATATCTTTCCTCGGGCAATAAAAAGGCATCATCTCTCTCTTGTCAGGATTAAATTCCATCTGCCATTGCTCCATTCAACTTTCCAGTTGATCAATATCATGCTGTAGCCTAAGACAATCCTCCTTGCTATCTACAACACCACCAATTTTCATGTCATCTGGAAACTTACTAAACATGCCTCCTGCATTCACAATGTCAATGCTCAATAAATATCAAAGTTCCCAGCACCAATCCTTGGGTTCAAACTGGTCATGGCCTTCCGATCTGAAAAGTAACTCCACACCAAACCCTCTGTATCCTGTAACCAAGCCAATTCTGCATTCAATTTACCAGCTTGCCTCAGATCCCATAGACTCTAACATTTTGGATCAGCCTACTATGCAGGACCTTGTCGAAAGCCTTACTAAAGACCATGTCGACAGTATCTACTGCATTACCCTCACCAGTATACTTGGTTACCTCTTCAAAAATTCAAATTAGTGATACAGGATTTCCGATGAACAAAGCTCTGCTAACCATCCCTAATTAATCCCTGTCTTTCCATGTGCAAGTATAACCTATTACTGAGAATTTTTCCCAATAATTTCCCTACCACTGATGTAAGATCCGCAAGACTGAGACTTTGGAAGTTCACAAGACTGTGAAGTTGGCTTATCCCTGCTGCCTTACTTGAATAAAGGAACCACATTTGCTGCCCTCTGTTTCTCTGGTACTTCACCTGTAGTCAACAAAGATGTAAAAATCTCCTCCACAACCCCAGCAATCTCTTCCCTGACCTCCCATAGCAACCTGGAATATATCCTGCAGATTTATCCACCTTTATGTGCTCCAACACCTCCAGTCCCACAGTTGCCCGGGTGGGTTCATAAGGTGGAAGTGAAACCAAAGCCCAAACTTCTCAGTTCCTGAAAGCTTGCAAAGCAAACCTGAGGGGCTGAACAATAAATGAAACCGACCCGAGTGCCGGAATATGAAAGTAAAAGCACTAAAAAGTGATTTCTAGTCCTCAGACCATCAGACAAACTTACTCACCTTCACGTTTTCGTAGTAACTACCACTTGGCAACTTTTTAATGGACGCAAAACTAGGATCCTTGCTGATGTAACGCAACAAATGGTCCACCACCTGGTTCACCAGCCTCGCTGCTTTGGATCGTTCATCTGACCTAATCCGCAGATTGTCGAGCACAGTCCTCAGCAACTTGTCCAAGTCGCCAGCTCCCTCACTGCCGAGAGTCCGCAGGGCTCTGATGTTTGTCACGTCCTCGGCATCCCTCAAGTCACCCGCAGCCCTGCTGCTCCCACTGCCAACAACCCTGCTGGAAGTGCTGCCCTTGTCACTAGCAGCCCTGCCGGGTATCGTGTCTGTGTCACCAGCAGCCCTGCCGGGGATGTTTTCCTTGTCACCAGCAGCCCTGCCGGGGATGTTTTCCTTGTCACCAGCAGCCCTGCCGGGGATGTTTTCCTTGTCACCAGCA
>JARFYF010000002.1:7570857-7582492 GCA_030265395.1 Rhina ancylostomus
GTGTGGGTGAGTGGTAGAATCTGGGGGGGGGGGGCGGGGGGAGGTGGAGGGAAATAAAGTGGCTGCTTGATGATTGATGCAGACTCAAAGAGCCTGCTTCTGTGCTTTATGGCTTTGACAGGGCAAGACCAACATGGGGCATTTGAGGAAGTTTGGTGAGAGAGTAAATTGGGTGTTGGGCTGAGTTGGAATAAATTGGCTGAGTGTTTTCCTCAATCCTCACAGCTTTTGTGCAATGCTTTCCTCATTTTATACAGGTAAGAAAACAACACCAAGTAGAAGTCTGTGTTGGAATTCCGGGTTAGGAGTAACCCTGTAGTCTCATTTTACTGCCACATCTATTGGCTGGCATTAACCTCTTGTGACCAAAGAAAAAGGCCACCTTCAAACCCATATCAAAGCCACTGCTGTCTGTGTTGACATTTCTGCTATGAACTTCAACTGAAGATGGCAAACTGAACATTTTAAAGCTGCAATTGCCATAAGCTTTAGTGCCTTTTTATAAGAAAAGCAAATATTTAATTTAATTGACTTAAATGCCACATTCCAACAAAACCTTGTTAATCAGACTATTATTGGGAGAGAGGTCTGTGTCATCCTAAGGAGGCTTTGTCCCTGGTTTCTCTCCAGAGAGGGGGTAGTAATGTACTGAGATAAGTTGGGTACAACATGGATAACCAAGAAATTGCTCAGGAAAGTCAGGGAAAAACATCAGCTGTGGGAGGATTTTTTTTACCCTAGTTAAATATGCAGTTAGGGTTAGGATTCAACAGAAACGTCATGGTGGGTGAATGTACCCATACAACTCTGCACTTAAGTGCCCAGGAAAAATTCTCCATGTAACATTATATGAGAATTATGTACTCTTTTATCATACCACTTAGGCACGAAGTCTGCTAAAAGTTTGGTTCCATGTGGGAAAGGTTTGACCAAGTGCATGAGTTTTTAAAAAGAATTTTTGAAAGCATTTGGTTCTAGATTGAGGATTGCCAAATGCAGTTATACTAAAATTTAAGCATTAACAATGTACCATGAGAAACTGTTCACAAAGCTATTGTCTTATGTTTGTAACTAAACACATATTTACAAATTGACATGGAAAGTTTTCATAAATATTTACATTTGTGTATCCTGGGATAATTAGAGTGTGAGATTGAGTATCCCCATATCGTGTTGCATTAAGGAAAAGATTGGGTGAAGATTTGTATACTTATAGTGCTTTGCATTGGCTAAATTTCAGAATGACAATGGTATGAGGTTAAGGCAACATTTCAAAAGTTACTAAAATACATCTTAGTTGACTGGCATTAGTCATACATTTGTGTCAATTTATAAGAGTCACAAATTTACTGTAAATTAATAGATGTTCAAAACAATATTGTTAATCAGAATTCATATGTATCCTGAGGGGCAGGAACTTTTACTACCAAATTAAAGGCCAACCGAAGCATTAAAAGCGTAACAATAAAAATGCTATGCAAAGGACAAAAAAAGCATAATCCAAGCAAATGGGATACAAAGAGCAACAAAAATGACAAAAAAAATCAATAGATTTCTAGATACGAAAGGAATCAAGAGATATGTAGATAGTGTAGGAAAGTGTTACCATGGTGAAAGATCAGCTATGATCTTATTAAATATTGGAGCATGTACAAGGGGACAAATGTTTTTTTTTCCCTTCCATTTGCAGCAATTGCGAAAAGTATGAAAACAAACTTGCAAGGGGTATCTAAATCACCACATGGTTTTGAGTAAAATTGGGCTATGTTAAAGAAAAGGGTAGTATTGATATTATTTACCAAGAAAGGAAATGGTAGACAGATAAGAATTTATGATAGAGCACGAGGACAGCATTTGAGCAAGCATACTTGATTTTTTTTGGGGGGGGGGAACTTACTGGAATTAAAATGGTCAAATAACAATTACCTACTCCAAATGCTTATTTTATTTCAATAACATTGTAGGCTTCTAGCCCATCGAGTCTATGCCGGTTCTCAGAGCAATCCCAGTCCCTCACTTATTTCCCTGTGGCATATTCTCTGTCACTTAACCATCAACTCTACCCAGATTCTTTTACCATCCACTTATATTTGGGATGGACAGTAATCAAGTAACCTACCAACCAATAACTCTTTGGGTAAAAAACAGAACACCCAGCAGAAACCATTGCAGCCACAGGGAGAATGTGCAAACTAGATATACCCAGCATCAGAGGTCAGGGTTGAAGCCAGGTCACTGGGGCTAAAAGGCACCTATACTACCTGCTCTGCTGGCTGTAAAAAAATGAAGAAAATAACGGTACTAAAATGTGACAAACTGCCATACTAGATGGTTTGCATCAGGGCTTAATTGCAGAAGTTACATTGCACTTCCTGTAAGTATAGTGCATGGTAGTATAGTGGTTAGCATAACGCTATTACTGCACCAGCGACCTGGGGTTCAATTCCAGTTGCTGTCTGTAAGGAGTTTGTACATTCTCTCTGTGTCTGCATGGGTTTCCTCCCACATTCCAAAGACGTACGAGTTAGGAAGTTGTGGACATGCTACGTCAGTGCCAGAAGCGTGTCGACACTTGTGGGCTGCCCCCAGAACACTCTACACAAAAGATGTATTTCACTGTGTTTCGATGTGCACTTGACTAATAAAGATATCTTATAAACTTGCGAAGTTCTCTGAATGCAGGAACTGGTCCTTTAGATGTGGAATTTTCACAGCAAAATTGAGGAACAATGCTTTCAGAGCAGTGGAATGTCAGAGAAATATTGGTTACAAAACATTATATGTTTCAAAATTTGAGGAAATGAGATTAAAAGTAAGATATTCAATCAAAGAAAATGGGCACCAAGTTAATGTCTCCTTTTTAATAACGAGTAATATCTTTAATTTTTTGAATATTTAAGCATTTTGTTATTTTTAAACATACTTTATCCTTTTTAATGTATTTCCACCAAAGAAAATAACAAAAACATGTATATCACCTTTAAGAATATCAGGACATTCTCCCCCAAGAAAATTCTCAGCCTCTTTGTCTTCCCTCATTCTACCTTTGTACACTTGAGCTTATCCAGAATTCTACTTTCTTGGTCTTCCTGAATTTAAATCACCCTATTAGTCATAGCTGTTTATATCAGTTACTGGAGCCCTAATCTCTGGAATTCCCTCCCTCAACCCCTGAGCCTCTTTTTCCTCTTCTAAAACATTCCATAAAACCCGCTCCTTCAACCAAGACTTTTGTCAACTGTCCTTCAACACATATGGTTTGGCTTCAAAATTTATGCTTCCTGTAAAGAATTTTTGTATGTGTGGGTACATTACAAGAGCTATCAAATGGAAATTGTTTAAAACCTTTTTTGAAGGAACTAGTAACAGTGGGAAAATTAATTCACAGGAGACAAAACTAACAAGAATAGGTATTTTCATGCTGATGATTTCTAATTACAAAATACCAACCCTCTGTTCTTCCTTAGCACAAATTTTTGGCAAATGAAAACCATTGATTTGTGTTGTGAAATGAAACACAAAACTTTCTGTGCTGGCTTCAAACATAGGAATAAGAGAATTAAAAATAAAGCAAAACCAATCCTCTTTTGCACCAATCAACAGTTTTGCAATTTTTCCCCATCAACCATTAAAATACTACGCTGTTATTACCAAGCAGTATCATATGTGAAACCTCAAGGGCATTCCTGCTCTGGTTGACTTAATGCTTTGGGATATGTAGTAACTGGATCCTTGGCTAAAAATAGTGCATTTGAGTAAATTAATTCATAAAGAAAATTGTTTTTCTTCCTTATTTCCTCCCATCCTCCCTTGAAAATATTAATCCATATTGTAGGACTGTAAGGAAACTGACAGTTTGCCCAAATTGATGTCTTAGTATTTACCTGAACGAGTTGGCAGACTACGCCACTTCTAAGTTCAGGATCCTTCCATGTCATGCCCTTTAACTACTGCATTGTTGAAGCAAAGGTTTTGACTATTTTTCCCTCTTCCTTGCAAAAGGATGCCAAGGTTAATAGTACTGTTAACCTAGGAAAAAAAATAAACTCAGTACAGATCACAGATTGCCTCTGGAGTATTTCTGGGCTCTGCTTGGTAACAAAACTAAACATTGCACTTGCTAGCTAACCCTTTAGTCTTTAAAGTAACTACATCTGATCTGTGCTGGATAAATTGTTTAAAGAATCACATACTTTTACTGTTAGCAAAGTTATAAAAAACTAAATTTATAACAAAAATTAGATGATAGTTAAATGTATACATGGACAGACCAAAGACAAAGTGAATAAAATATTTCCTAGGGTCATGTGCAACAAAATTAGGTGCACTTTCCTTAATTATATGGTTAAAGATGTTTCTAGTCTGATCAAGCTAAAATTATTACTGCTGAATGATACCACTCAAATCCAATTATAATGGTGGTACAATGGTTAAAAATCAAGCCTTAATTCATTGCAATTTGTTCTTTGAACCAAACAGGTCAGTCTCCGCCTCCCAATGACTCAGCAGCCTCTCTCAGTGAGAAGTTGGCCTACACAGATTAAATTTGATTCCTGATACGTGCTGAGTTAACTAATCATAGGTGGGTTAACTAACATAGGTGGGTGTTATGGATTAGAAAGAAAAATTGCAAGGCAACCTATATGTATGTAACTGAATCAGTCAGCCCTATTATGCTCCTATCTGTGTTCACTGTTGAAATCATCAGAGCTTGCCTTAAGGTGGGAGAGGAGAAAACATAAGGATTAAAAATAACAGGGAGAAATAAGAAACTGATGGCTATTCTTGGTCCATTTCATCCAAAGCAGAAGCTTTTATATAGCCTCAAGACACTATCATCTTCATCTTCTTAAGCAGTCTCTCAGGATGATGTACTTCCAATCCAGTTTTGTGGGTTCAGAGGTGACTGATAAGGCCAAACAAGAACTACAGACTCTTCTCTTCTGCAGATGGAGTAGGCAGAAGATGCCTGATGGGGCAGGTGGGCAGAGGTGATGCATTCCTTCTGCCATTTTAAATAGGGCTTTGTGTGCTTGTGATGCATGGATTTGACGTTCTCAGTCCCATTCTGAATGCACCACCATTTTGAGCAGTTACGTGCCAGCAAATCACTGGAGATATTGCAATTTTTCAAGGAGACTTTCAGCAGATCTTTGAATGACCATCTCGGTACACTTAGTAATCCCTTTCCATGACACAACTTGGAACATAGTGTGTTTCAGGAGTCTGGTATTGGGCATGTAAATGACACGAATAGAATCCTCGGAGAAGCCTTGAGACAGAGTATGCAATCCCTGAGGTAATTAGTCCTTCAACATACCACCCCTCCTCAGATGATAGAAGACAGCTTGGAATGATACTTGTGCCAAATGAACTGTTGCCAGAGGCAAAATCTGGGACAGGTTTAACCAGTTATGGTAAATTTGCTGTTCTTAGCACAAGAGTTGTAAGTAGTGATGAACAACAAAAAAACTCCAACTAATTAAAGCTACTCCTTCCAACCATACTTACAATCTTTATATATTGCATTTTTAAATATAAAAATTACATACTACTTCTGATTTCAGGATTATTCTGGATGCTTTTCAAATCTGCTAATCAGGCAGCTGAGTGGAATTCTTGAAATACTTTGCAGCCTCTTGGTGAAAAATGCCAGGTAACCTTTTAAAAATAACTTTGTTGTATTGTTCTTAGTTGATTTGCATAAAGTACAAAATGCAAACATAATTCAAACCTAGAGCTGACCCTTAAAATATAAAACACCCAGCTTATTTCTAAGTCAGGATTTCTTCTATCTCTTATAATATCTCTTTAAAAATTTCTTCCATTGTGCTTGATGTGAAAAAGCAGTTTTATTTGGTAACATCTATTGTTTTCAAACAATTATTAAAGGCCCAAAATTCACTACAACCCAATTTACTGGTGATATTTATGAAGTGAATCATTTATGCTTTGCATAATTTAGCATTTAGCATTGCTAATGCTGAATTTATGCCAATATTTGCTAGAGAACTCATTAGCTGCAGCAAGTCAGAAGCAGTGAAGCAAATAGTTAAGTTTGATCATTTCAAATAGTGCAATTTATCTTGAAATTCAACAGCTATATAAAAACAAATCCTTGAAAACATATATAGGACAAGTTTAAAATTTTAAAACATGTAACACATTCTGCAAAAAAAAGAGATCTTGAGAGAAAGATGCACCCCTAATGTGGGCAAATGGGATTAGTGTATATGAACAAAAAAGGTTAGTATGGACATGGTGGGCCAAAGGGCCTGTATCTGTGCTATACAGCTCTGGCTCTACCCGACGATCAAGCTGTTGGTGGTCTTTCATGAATGCTTTCAGTTGGTAGCTTACTTCTTGGCCAATAGGAACTAAATTATTTCCCCTGCACAGCAGTTCAACTGCCACATCACCTTTAACTGCCAACAAAGACATATCTGAAGAGGTGACGAATGATATGAAAATATTTAATAAAGGATATACAACCCAGAACCACCCTTTCTGTCTTAATGTTGCTGCTGACCATTTTGGGGAGGGCCAGAACTACATATTTGATCAAATTAAGAGTTGAAAGAGTTAAACTATTCAAGTAACTGCAAGGGTAAAAAAAACGAATTTTTAAATTGCTGCCTACATTATTATGATTCCAAAATCAAGATTCAAAATTGATTAAGAACCTGGACTGGATCTTTGACACTTGTTAATCTGACAAATTTAACTGATCTTACAGTTTAAAAAACTGGAGAGTTTTAAAAAAAAATATTTTAAAGATAAAATTAATTGTTAAAATGAACTTGCAATCTGAACTGCAATAAAGGAAACAGTTAAGATGAAGTAGAACAGAATCTTTTCTAGGGTATAATATTCTCCTCATTTGTGGGTAATTAAACCCTGTAAAATCCACTTGATTCCACTCGAGTGTTGATTTCCAGTACCTTCATTGTTATAGAAGTCTTTTGTCCCCCTAGATCATTCATAAACTGGAACTTTAGCAACTATTTTTATTTTTGGTGTAAAACTATTCCATAATTTAATGACTATATTGAAAATGTACCACAAATAATCAATTTAATATTTTTATTACATTAATTTACAGACCTTTTGGAAACTGGATATTATTTTTCTCAGCATTTAAAATTGCACACTTAAAATTTGCACATTTAAAATTTGCATAACAAAAAATTCTGGAAATGCTTTGGTCACTTTTCTTTTTGAATAGCTCCAGAATCCCTGGATTAGGCAGGATAAGGATAAATAGATTAACCGGTAACTACCACTGGCAGTAATAAAGGAAACTCAGCAATGTGAAAGACAATGAATGCAGGTCATATGGCAACCTAACAATGCAGACAAGTGCTGATCATAAATCAGCTGGTGGCCTTGATCCTGTGATGCTAGTTGGACACTTTGTGCTTTGGCAACAGAAGCAGTTGGAGGGACTGAGGAAGCTTACTTACTTCTAGAACAAGAGGCAATATTATGTCTAAACTGCAGTTCAGAGTCTTCCACTGAGGAAGACTGTCCGTCACTATGCAATTCTGTCCAGGCCATAACTCTTCACCTTTGGACCATTCAGAATTACCTGTACAAAGCACATCTTGAGGTGAGGCATGCTGACAATGTATTTCTTCTGCCAACAGTCAACAGAGCTCCCTTCAGCAGTTGTTGGCTCTGCCTCTTGAGAGGACCTGCCTGTTGTTTACTGGAATCTAATTAGAGTCTGGTACTAGTTGCCTTCAGCCATTGTTCCCCATTGGCAGAGGGGAAAACGCAGGTTTGTGAGGTGACCAGAGTCAGAGACATACTAGTTGGTGAAGCAGTGATCTGGACCACAAAAAGGCTTGTGGCCAATGTCTTTAGGATGCCCATCAGTGCATGTTTAAATTAGGAGACAAAACATGATTTCTCTTGGACTCAAGTCCCCAAACCATCCTTGGGAGCTGGTCCACCACAACTTTAATCGTCTCTTAGAACTGTCTTCACAGCACTGGATGCTCTGGTGTACTCTCCACTTTCTTACTCTTGTTTGCAGGCCAAATGTACCCTGATGATCTGTTTTGCCATCTAGAAATGTGGGGTGGAGGATTCCAATTGGAGGGCTGCTCCCTTTCTTTGTAAAGGAGTTGGGGGGGTGTAGTTTCCTTTCAGTAGATTTCAATAGATTTTCAAGCAGGTTCAAAATCTCCTGTCTGCCTGTATTTATTTTCTGCAGTCTGGATGTAACTACACAGAATGGAAGAGACTGCAGTTCCTCTTTCAGTATCTGAGAAGCTGCTCAAGTTTTAATTCACTTTAGTCACAAGCTCCTGGTCTTTTGGCACCTTATGCAGAGGAAGATGGGAGCTGGTTTTATGGGATATTTGAGGGACCCCATTGATCAGGCCCAGGTGCAGCTACAAAAAAAGGTATTCACAGGTCCAGACAGTCAAGGGGTCCCTCTTTCCAGATTGTCTACCTCTTCTTTGCTACTCTGTTCAAGCTCAAGTTACTAGAGAAAAGAAAGTGAATGCACAGGCACTTGCGTTAAGATTCAGGTCCTTCACAACTAAAGGGCCCTTGCAGGGACTGGAATGCATCCTAAATACTGTGGTTAGTATTTTAATTTGTTTTTAGTTTGTTGTGAAATAAAGTTTGTAGAAAAAAAAATTAGGTCACATGATCAAAATTAAACCTACATTAAAGTCACATGAGAAACATTGATTGGTTGCCTTGGATTGTATGGTTACAGATAAATATTCAGTGATCAATTGCCCAGGACTGGACTGTACCTTTCCCAAAAATGGTGAAAAACAGTGCACCAAACACATCAATACTGGCAGCAATGTAGAACACATTTCTCCATTCTGCAAGTGTATGCTGTGGAATCAGAAAGGAAAACATTGAAACCAAATCCTGATTTACGAAGAACAGACTACTAACATAATATAGATAATCTCATTCCTGCTGTCAATATTAAAAAAAAGTTTTATGGTATTGAATACATTTCAAATTAATTTCCAAGTTAATGAGTTTTTGACTTCATTATAATGAGCAGGGGAAATCTTGGACAGTCTTGCATACTGTCAAATTAAAGATATCTTTCATGAACCAGCAGCACACTTAGTTTATAGCTGTATTTCTCAAGGTACAAGTTCATCATTGTCATTTCAAACTGATTATGTTATTCAGAAGTTAAGTATTATAGTTATTATTCAGCATCATACCAAAATCCACAACTTCATTACCTAGTAGGATAAAGGCAGCTGTTGCGCAGGAGTGCTACCTCCTCCCAAGTTCTCCTCCAAGTCACATCCTTTCATGATTTGAAATTTCATTAGATCAAAACATTGGAACTCTCTGCCCAACAACAGGAGTATTCTCATGCTGGGCATTACAGTGATTCAAGATTGTGGCTCACCAGTACCACCTAAAGGATTAGTTATTGGTGGGCAATACCTCCTGGCTTTGTCAGTAACAGACAAAAGACCATTTCAATAACTGCCAAAATCCTAAAGCTTTGTCTTATTCTGCATACCACTGTAATGGGCTAAAATTTTATTTTTAACCACTACTGTGGCAAGCTGAATAGGACAAATAATTTACTTACCTGGTAGTCTATCTAAATATTAGCATTTTAACAACTGAACACTAAAATAACAAGATTTATGCTGAAACAATTTTCTTCATAAGAAAGTGATCATGCATTGTTTTTCACTTGGTTAAATATTTAGAATACTTACATTGTATGTCAAGACTTTGGCAATAACTGGTCCTACCATTCCAGGAATCGTGGCAAATGTGTTTGTGATCCCAAGTAAGATTCCCGCATACCTAATAACCACAGAATACATGATTTAAGTTCAATGATGAATGTATAAAAAAATAGAAATACAGACGATTCTTTCCCACTCCCAACAACAATGATACAGAATGCACTGCAGCAACTCACCAAGTGTCCTGAGAAAGGACCTTCCAAACCCATGACCAGTTGAAAGGATAAGGGCAACAAAAGTATGGGGACACCACCACCTGGAAGTTGCCTTCCAAGATTTACACCATCCTGACATGGAAATATAATGCCATTCCTTCACGTTGCTGGGTCAAAATCCTGGAACTCTCTCCCTAACAGTATTGTGGTTATCCCCACACCTCAAGGACTACAGCGGTTCAAAGCGGCAGCTCACCACCACCTTCTCAGGGGCAAATAGCGATGGGCGACGGGCAATTAAATGCTGGCTCAGCCTGCAAAGCCCACATCCCTTGAATGAATATTTTTTAAAAATCCCATGATGCAATTAGTGAATGGAAGACGCGGGTTCCAGCACCTGTATCAGAGCCCTGATGAAGGGTCTCAACCCGAAACAGCAACTGTTTATTTCCATCCATTGATGCTGCCTGACCTGCTGAGTTCCTCCAGCATCTTGTGAGTGTGTTCCTCCAGCAGCTGTTTGGTTCTGCAGTTCAGCCAATAACACACCACAAAGGAAATGGAAGAATGGCAAAAATAATGATGGGCCTCAGAATGGGAGGAAATAAACTCATGCAGATCTCACCTTTAGTCCCTTTCCAATTTAGATGTCAGAGGGAGGCTTTTCACCCAGAGAGTGGTTGGTGCATGGAATGCGCCGCCTGGGGTGGTGGTGGAGGCAGGTTCAAGAGATTGTTGGATAGGCATATGGAGGAATGTGGGATAGAGGGATATGTGGGAGGAAAGGGTTAGATAGTGTGAGGTGTGGTTTGATGGGCGGCACAACATGGTGGGCTGAAGGGCCTGAATTGTTCTATGGTTCAATTGAAAGTACACTGAACTGTGAGGGAACCAATTATATCCTACAGAGAGCAGAAAATCTCAGAGAACAATAAATGTTTAAAATGTAGGAGCAGCCCATCATGTTCATGCTAGCTCCTTACTGCAGCAATCCAAAACAAATCTGACTGCTCTACACAATCTTCTGCTTCAAATAGTTAACTAATTTCTTTTATGAATTTTATTATGTCTCTGAGCCCTCAATCTAGATTCTTTAACTAGTATTATCAATTTGTCCATTGTTTCAAAATGTTATTTCCATGAAATCTTCATTCCTCCTAGTTCTAATATTGTTTCAAGAGTTAGTGGTGTTTTAATTAGAATAAGCAGCTTTCATGTCCATTTTCTGTCACCTCACAAATTACTACGCTTATTGAAGTAACTACACAATTTATTGATACAATTTAAATTGACAACTTCTGCATTACTAGACTTGTATCACAATGCTATACTTTTAAATGAATCTCCTGTGGTAGGTATGATCATTCCAATTCAGTCAGTTGGTTTTCTGTGGTTGTCAAAATGAGTGACCAAAGAAATCAGTTTTGTACAGGTTGCTGTCCAGATTGCAAAAGACAATTATATTTACCACTTTAATTGGGCCATGTAAGACTTAAAGCTAGAATTTACCTTATTCAGTGCTGCTTCCTAGTCTAGATCAGAAATATAACAAACACGAGGTCAACTATATCTGTACTACATTTTTAAACCATGTGCTAGAGGAACTCAGCAGGCTGAGCAGTATCACGTGTAGGAGGAAAGGAACTGTCAATGTTTTGGGTCAAGCCTGATGCAGGATCTCAACCTGAAATGCTGATAATTCATTTCATTTCCCTTCCCCCC
>JARFYF010000002.1:7878402-7889730 GCA_030265395.1 Rhina ancylostomus
GACATAATTTTGCACGTCTACCATATCTTCTCTTAACCTTTATTCCAAGAAGAACAACCCCATTTTTGCTGAAAATCCTCAGCCCTGGAACCATTCCAGTCAATATCCTCAGTTCTCTTCCAAGGAACATCCTAAAGTCATAGAATCATACAACACAAAATGAGTCCCTTCAGCTGAGTCCACACTAACCATCAAGCATCCATCCCCATATTTTATTCTCTCCATATTCCCATCACGTGATGACAGGGAGAACATGCAAACACTGCACAGCGCACCTGCGATCTGAATTGAACCCAGTTTGCTGGGGCTTTGAGGCAGCAGCTCTACCAGCTCTGTGCCACCATGTCACCCCAAAAATGCAGCAAGAATGAATTTTATGTGTTGATTTAGACCTGAATATTTCTATCAAGCGTCGGAGGCCATTTCAGACCATTGCTCTCAATGTCAGCTTGGACTCGATCTCAATCCTCCAATAATATTTCCTCTGATATATTCACACACAGTCCCATCAACTTACCCTCAGATTCTGTGATGACCAGATTTAAAATCACAGAATTACAGAAAGTTAATGACAGAGAAGGAAAACATTTAGCCGAGTTTTCCCATTGGCTGAAAAAGAGTTATCCAGCCAAATCTCTTTCCTTAATATTTAGGTCCTGGCCCATTCTGGTCAAACCCCTTCAAGTATTCATTCAACAGTTTTAAGAACAGTAGAATAATGAGCTGGAGGAGCTGGCAGGTCTGCTGTGTTATTCATCAAAGCATGTCTTATCTGCTCTGACCTCCAGTTCCTGCACTTTCCCCACATTAATTCCCTTAAAACTAGAAAATAATCAATGTTTTGAATAACTACAATGACTGAATCTCCATATGCTTCTGAGGTACAGATTTACTCACCTGAGTGAAAAAGATCTTTTCAATCTCTGTCCTGGATGGCCAACTACTTATTCCCAAACTGTGATCACTTGTTCCAAACTCCTTACCCACAGAATCATAGAGTCACAGTTTAACAACACATACAGGCTTTTCAGCCTACTATATCCATATGACCTTCCCCCATCTACATAGAACATAGAACACTACAGCACAGTACAGGCCCTTCAGACCACAATGTTGTGCCGACATTTTATCCTGCTCTAAGATCTAACTACCCTTCCCTCCCACATAGCCCCCTATTTTTTCTATCATTCATGTATCTATTTAAGAGTCTCTTAAATGTCCCTAATTTATCTTCCCCCACTACCTCTGCAGGCAGTGTGTTCCACGGACCCACCACGCAGTTAAAAAAACTTACCCCTGACATCCCCCTTATACCTTCCTTCAATCACCCTAAAGTTATGTCCCCTTGTGTTAGCCATTGATACTATCCACTCAATCTATGCCTTGAGGTTAGCCTGACTGAAGTCACCTGCAATGAAGAGGGCCTCAGGGTATCCTGCCTCAAGGTTGTTGACCACAGTTCATTGAGTGCAGGCTTCATGTCTGTCTGTGGTGGGATGTAGACTGCCACCAGGATAGCTGAAGTGAACTCCCTTGGCAGATAGAATGGTTGACACTTCACCATCAGATATTCCAGACTGGTGAGCAGAAGCTCGCCAGCACCATCATGTCTGAGCACCACAAGCTATTGATTAAGAAGTAGACCCCTGCTCCTTTGCCTGAGGACAATATACGGTCCATCTGATGAATTGAGAAGCCCTCAGGTTCAATAGCACAGTCACATGAGGCAGGTTTAAGCCATATTTCAGTGAGACATAGTACATAACAGTCCCTCAGTTCTCTTTGGTAGGTCAGTCTTGCCCTGAGTTCATCAACTTTGTTCTCAATGGACTGGATGTTAGCTGGTAGTATGCTGGGGAGGGGGGTCTTGTATCCATGTTGTTTCAGCCTCGCCAGCAGCCCAGCCCTCTTGCCACGTTTCCAAGATATGTGGTGGCTACTCTTCGGTCTTGAAGCAGAGGAACCAGATAAGTTTTTGTTTAGGGTCAGACACGTAAGACCTGGAGTGGATTTCCCCTGGACTGGATGGTAAGTATCTTTTCCTTGCTAGTCTTTGAAGACCTGGAGTAGATTTACCTGGACTGGAAGGTAAGTGACTGCTAGTTAACAGACTTGGAAGACATGGAGTGGATCCACCTGAACTGGGAGATAAGCTTGGAAGACCTGGAGTGTATTCTGCTGTCTTGTGAGGTATGCAGAGAAATATGCAGGGAATGGAGAGATATCAATGGCGTACAGGCAGAAGAGATTTAGTTTAATTTAGCATCACGTTCAGCACAGACATGATGGTGGAAGGTCCTGACCCTATTTTATGTTCTTTCACTAATCAGACCACCGACACAGATTTGGTTTACAGGGGTATAGGAAAGAACAAGGGTTATGAGCAAGGATATAAATTTGTATTTCTCATCGGTATTCACCAGGGAGTAAGGTAAGGAAGCTAGGGAGTAAAGGTGTGAAAGTCGACCCACACAGTAATAAATTAGACAACCACAGAACCAAAGAACATATGATTAATGCTTTATTAGTTTAATGCTAGTGGGAGTGAGGGATACAGAGAAAGCATAAACAGTGTAACCCGAGCTCTGTACTGATCCCACTCAAAGATGCACCAGTCAGTGTGTACTTTTATACCCACTTCATGAGAAACCTTCGTGGGAAGCTGCACTTACTAAGGCAATTGCTTACAGCAAGCTTTAAGCAAAACAAGATATGTCTAAAAAAAGTTCTTTCTCTCTCACCCGCACCTGGACATTTTTACAGCCATAACTATAGTCACCCATGGCTGAGGCATTATCAAACCATGGGAACAATAGCTGCATACCATTTACTTTTACATTGCCTGTCATTAACCCTTGCATTCCCAGTTATCTTTTACAAAGGGAGGGATATTCTGATATTTTGAACATAGAACATTACAGCACAGTACAGGCCCTTCAGCACGGGATGTTGTGCCAACATTTTATCCTGCTCTAATATCTATCTAATCCTTCCCTCCCACATAGCCTTCCATTTCTCTATCATTCATGTTGCTAAGTGTCTCTTAAATATCCCTAATGTATCTGCCCCCACAACCTCTGCTGGCAGTGTGTTCCACACACCCACCACTCTCTGTGTAAAAAAAAAACTTAACTCTGACACCCCACCTATACCTTCTTCCAATCACCTTAAAATTATGCCCCTTCATGTGAGACATTTTCACCCTGGGAAAAAGTCTCTGACTGTCCACTCAATCCATGCCTCTTATCATCTCGTACATCTCTATCAAGTCACCTCAATCCTCCTCCTCGACAAAAAAAAAGCCCCAGCTCACTCAACCTATCCTCATTAGACAAGCTCTCCAATCCAGGAGCATCCTGGTAAATCTCCTCTGCACCCTCTCTAAAACTTCCACATCCTTCCAATAATGAGGTGACCAGAATTGAACGCAATACTCCAAGTGCGGTCTAACCAGACTTCTATAGAGCTGCAACATTACCTCACAGTTCTTGAAATCAATAACTCTACTAATGAAGGCCAACACACCAAACAGTGGTTTTGAGATGACTTCATTTATCCTAATACTGAGGTTTCTTCTCTACCATAATTGCTAATCAAGAATCTATCTACCTCTGCCTAAATCTACTCAATAACTCCACTTCCATTGCCCTTTAAGAAAGACTTTTTCTGACAATCAATGGTATTTAAAGATTGCCTCATCTGAGTTAAATGAGTTAACTCAGAGTTATAACCCTTATTTATTGTCATCTCTGAAGGTTGTGAGGGTTATTTACCCTCATCTCTGAATTATCCTTACACTGAATCCTAGTTCTAGGTTCTCCCTAAGAGAAAATATTCTCTCTAATTCTATCCTGTTAAGTCCCAATTGGATCTTAAATCTTTCAATCAAGTCACCTCATGCACATCTAAACTCTGGATTAAATTCTTGTCTGTCCAATCTTCCTTCATAAGAGGACCTGCTCATTCTAGTTATCAGACTAGTAGATCTTCTCTGAGCTGCTTCCAATGAAATTACATTCTTCCTTAAATAAGATGACCAATACAATGTACAATACTCCAAACATGATTTCACTAATGTCCTATGTAATGGAAGCATAACCTCCCTACTTTTGTATTCAGTTTCCCTCGCACTCTATTAGCTTTCTTAATTTGCTATTGTCACAATATGAAAATAAGTGATCAGTCATTCAAGAAGGAGATGAGAAGGAATTTCTTCTAGAGATGATTGAATCTTTCAAAATCTTTGCTCAGGAGTACAGTGGAAGTTCTGTCACTGAGTATAGTAAAGACAGGTTGATAGCTTTTTGAATAACAAAAGAATCAAATTATATATTTTTTAGGAAAGTGGTACAGAGATAAAAGGTTAGCCATGATCTTACTGTATGGTGGAACAGGCACGAGGGGCCAAATGGCCTGTTCAGGTGCAAGTCTCAGGATATGGGTAGGACATTCAGGAGGAGAAATTTCTTCATACAGGGTGGTAGATCTGTGGAACTCTCTCACACAGAAGTCTGTGGAGGCCAAGTTACGGAATACATTGATATGAGAGAGACAAATTTCCAAAAGACATCAAGGGATATAGGAAGAGAGCAGGAATGCAGCATTGAGAAAGAGAATCAGCCACAATTATATTAAATAGCAGAGTGGGTGAAGGGCTGAATTTTCCTTGTTTCTATTTGCACCAAGACAGTACAATCCAATACCTGGCAACTTCACTTTAGGAATTAATATAAAGCTCATAATTGTACCCTTATTTCTTTTGAGATGAAAGATAATTGACAAACTAAATCATGTACGTATTGCCATTATCAATAACAGTATATATTATAATATACTGTTAATGGTGGATCAAAGACAAAGGTGGTCAGCAATAAAACAAGCTACTGATAATCCATCTGCCTCACCTTTTAAGTATACCACCGATTCCTTTAAAATCTAGCACCCTTGTCTTCAGAAATACTTCAATATCATGGAGATGCTTCTATTAAGTATCAATAATATGAGTGAAAGTCAGAAAATCTTAATAAATAAAAAGCAGGAATACTAGGATCATTAAAGATTCTGACAAAGGAGCTCTATCTGAAAATTCATTGGTGATTATTTCTGGCATTTATAGGTTCATTTAAATTAGTAGGTTTTGGATTTTTATTTCAAATGCTATATAAAACTACCACCTAATCGAATCAACAATTGTTTGAGCAAAGATAATCCCATAATTACTAAGAAGCAAACCACTAATATTACAGTATAGACTCCAAATAGAAGTAGTTTAATTAGATTAAAATTTAACCTTCAAAAAGTATCAACCCTCACCACTGAACAGCTTTTTATCTGCATTAGTACAATAGACGATACAGTTCTTTGGGTTTTTTCCTTTACCTCAATTTCATTGCCCATCTTTTCTCCATAGCACTCAGTGTGCTTTTTCAAAAAAAATCTATTGTTGGTGATGCTTAAAGTTTTTAAAAATTCTTTCAAATTAAATATTTTGGCAAGTTTCAAAATTCCATTCGCCCTTTTGTGGAGAAAATGCTTCCCTGTTGCTAGATGTTTCTCATCCAGAAAGTCATGAGGCATGGGATCCATGGAGACTTGGCTGCGTGGATTTGGAATTGGTTTGCCCACAGAAGGCAGAGGGTGGTAGTGGATGGAGAATATTCTGCCTGGAGGTCAGTGACTAGTGGTGTTCCGTAGGGATCTGTTCTGGGACCCTTACTCTTTGTGAGTTTTATAAATGACTTGGATGAGGAAGTGGGGGGATTGGTTAGTAAGTTTACAGATGACACGAAGGTTGGAGGGGTTGTGGATAGTTACAACAGGATATAGACAGGATGCAAAGTTGGGCAGAAAAGTGGCAGATGGAGTTCAATCCAGAAAAATGTGAAGTAATACATTTTGGAAGAATGAACATGAAGGCAGAGAACAAGGTTAATGGCAGGATTCTGAGCAGTGTGGAGGAACTGAGGGATCTTGGGAGTTCAAGTTCATAGATCCCTCAAAGTTGCTGTGTAAGTTGGTAGGGTGGTTAAGAAGACATATTGTGTGCTGACCTTCATTATTTTGGGGATTGAGTTCAAGACCCGGGAGGTAATGTTGCAGCTCTATAAAACTCTGGTTAGACCACTCTTAAAGTATTTGGTTCAGTTCTGGTCACCTCATTATAGGAAGGATGTGAAGCTATAGAGAGGGTGCAGAGGAGATTTACCAGGATGCTGTCTGGATTAAAGAACATGTCTTATGAGGAAAGGTTGAGCAAGCTAGGGCTTTTCTCTTTGGAGCAACACACAATGAGAGGCAACTTTATAGAGTTGTATAAGATTATAACGAGTGTAGGTAAGAGTGGACAGCCAGCACCTTTCCCCAGGGTGGCAATTGCCAATACTAGAGGATATGCATTTACGGTCAGAGGAGGAATGTTCGGGGAGATGTAGGTTCTTTGCACAGAGAGTGGTGGGTGCCTGGAATGGACTGCCGCAGGTGGTTGTAGAAGCTGATGCAACAGGGACATTCAAAAGGCTCTTAGATAGCACATGAATGTAAGAAAAATGGAAGGTTATGGGCTGTGCAGGAGGAAAGGGTTAGATTAATTATGAAAGGGTTAGATATATATGATGTACTGTATATTTGCTCCAACTTTTGTTCATGAAGACATAGCAGCTTCCTTCTACCTCTGCAAACATCATCAAAATATCCATCTATCCCTTTCTCCAATTTGGAAACATACAACTTCTTAAATGCATCAATGATTTTTGCATCAGCCATTCTGGTGTTAGTATGTTCTACATTCCCAGTGGATAAAGAGGTTTCTTCTGAAATCCCTCCTGGATTTATTGGTGATTATCATTCACTCATGAGCCCTGGTTTTGGTGACATTCTTTTCTATGTCTACCATAATAAATCCTGTCATCATTTTTGTTTAACATAAGCCAAACTGAGCATAGCCATGAACTCTGTATAGCTTTCCAATCTCTTCTGACCCTATGACAGTCCATGTTTTCCAAAAGATGCCCACCCCACACGGCCTCATTTGAGTGACAGGGTGTTGCTCTAGTTTCTTACCAAGCAGCTGAAGCTCCTGTCTCGGTTGAGACTCATGTTTTAGGATAGAGTCAATAATCTCAAAAATCAATGGCAGCTTCAGTCATAAAAGTGTAAAAAAAACCTTTTTATGCAGTATTATATTCAAATACTTACTGTAATTATCATGAATGCTCCTTTAAGGAACGAAACTGCAGTATCGTCCTGATCAAGAACTGTTAGAGGCATACATAGTTTATAGATAAAGTAGTGTGCTGCCTGATGATCAAAATAGAAGAGCCAACTGTTGTCCCTCTGCACCAGAACAGCCAGTCGTTCCATAGTTATTTGGGCTGAGATCTCATCTTGTACTCTGAAAAAATTTTTAAAAGATAAAATTAGGACAAATATTGTAGAAGAAAAATTATTTTGTGAAATCTTAACTAAATAATTCCTTAGCAACCTACACAAAATGCTGGAGGAACTCAGCAGGTCAGGCAGCATCTATGAAGGGAAATAAACAGTTGACGTTTCAGGTCGAGACCCTTCATCAAGTCCTGATAAATAACTCCTTAGTGCAGTTAAGGTTATTTCAGTCAACATACAAGAGATTGAACAGGGGATGGATTTTCTGTTGTGGCTGAAGCCAAGCTATTTCTCCCTAACTTTCCTAGAAATATTTGAGGCTTGGGATAAATGATCCAAAAATAAGGCTATTGCTTGGCAGGGTTCAAAAATGAGCTGCTTGTTGCAATTTTTAAAATATTCTTTTCATCTGTTTAATAAAGAGAGCTTTAAGTTATTTAGCACTTCTCGCCAGAACATTTACAATTCAGATCAAAGACCTGGATCTTCACTTAAACAAAGCAACAGGGACAAAAGTGTGGGTAGCGGCTGCAGCTTCACAGTGCCCAAGGCATCAACAGTCGATTTGCCTTCTTACCAAACTTCTATCTACAAATAATTGCATCTCAATCCTGACTGAAATCTTAGTGAAATCAAGTGGATCTGAATTGATTGGACAAAAATTCTTTGCAGCCTGTTTGGAAGCTTTATGTAATATGTGGAATTTGATAAAAACAAAACATCTTCACCTCATTGTAAAGCACAAAACTGTAGATGCTGAAAATTCAAAATAAAAATAGAAAATGCTGGAAAATACTTAGTAGGTCAGCATTTATGGAGAGAGATGCAGCCTGACTTGATGTGTAGTTCAGCATTTATTTACTTCTCTGAAGCATGATTGCGAAATTTCAAATTGCAAGCTCAGTGAAAATAAACCCCTTCAGAATTTTAGGAAGCATTCTTGAAACCGTCAGGCCTGAAAATGGCAGAGATTCCCTCAGAAAATAAGGCCCCAAATATATCTTATGCCAATCCAAGCTCGGAAGAAATCTGGAAAAAAGTTTAAGACCTGATAAAATTGAAGGGAATATCACTGCAACCAGAAAAATAGCCAATAAGCACCCCTTACCTGAGCACTGACTACCTGCCAACTGGTTTCTAACATTAGCAGACTTTAGAAAGGAGGCCTTTATCACATGGCTTGCGGATTGAAATTTTGCTAATCCATCAAAATGAACTCATCGGAAAATGGAAGGCAAGCAAAGGTTATGGCTCGAATCAGGAACACTAATGTTGAGAGAGACTCAACAATGCTAAATGGAATAACAATACCTGAACAAAAACAGCAAATGATGGAAGCATATAGCAGATCAGGCAGCATATGTGGAAAGGAAAAGAAAGTTAACATATTAGATCAAATATCTTTGTCAGAACTAGGAAAGAGAGAAAAAAAGATAATTTTAAGTTGCAGAACAGGAGCTGGGAAAGATAAGGTGAGATGAGGTCAAATGGGTTAGTGGGCAGTTAGCGAGTGATTATGTTTCCTTATCTGCAATGAGGCATTGCTAGAGCAGTGAGACATGCCAGCAGGTCAGGAGGCACTAATGAAGAGAGAAAATCCTAGCCAAAATCACAGATGGATGACTTATAGCAGAAATGGCCAGTTTCTGGTACAGACAGAAAAAGTGAGTTACTCAAAAATGAAGAATTTGATCTCAAGTCCAGAAGACTGCCAAATGCCCTGACGTAAGATGAGGTGTTAGTCTTTAAGCTTGCATTAGGCCCTGTTGTGACAGTACAGAAAGCCACAGACAAATAGGACAGAGTGGGAGTGGATGGAGAATTACATTGGCGGGCAACTGGAAGCTCAGTGTCAGCCCTGTAGATTGCCTGCAGGTGCTCCACAAAACATTCATCCAATCTGTGTTTATTTTCTCTAATGTAGAAGAGGCTTTTCTCTAATGTGACACCAAATGCAATACAATAGATTGGATGAAGTACCTGTGGAATGTTGCTTCACCTAGAAACATTGGTTGGGTCCCTGGATGGTGGAAAGGGAAGAGGTGATAGGCAGATGTTACATCTCCTGCAAGTGCATGGGAAATGCCATAAGATATGGAGTGATTGATGGGGAAGAGCACTCCAGGGAGTCACTAATGGCAAAGTCCCTTCAAAATTCTGAAAGGGGTGGGCGATATATGTGTCTGCTGGTAGAATATTGTTGAACCTTGCAGAAATTGCAAAGGCTGGTGGGGTTAAGGCAAGGATCAGGACAACTCTGTCTTTGATCTGTCCAAGAGGTGAAGGAGTGAGAGCAGAGACATGGAAAAAAAGAGATGCAGTCAAGGGTTCTGTCCACTATGATAGAGGGGAAGCTACAGTTCAGGAAAAAGGAAGACATTTCAGAGGTACTCATATGGAAAGTCTCATCATTGGAGGAAATGTGATGAGATGGAGAGAATGGAATGGAGTCCTTATAGGATGACAAGTCTGCACTTTGATTCGTTAACTCTATTTCTCTTTACAGAGATGCTAACTAACATTCTGAATGTTTCCAGCATTTTCTATTTTTATTTCAGATTTCAGCATCTTCAGTTTTTATTGATTTTCAATAAGTGAACAAAGACCTATTCAGCAGCCATATCTAACCTGACCTTCCATACAATACTTGGACAATCTGGAACCAGATACAAATAGTACAAGGAAATGTGGCCTCCTCTTACACCAATGGACACCAAAGTCCTTATGACAACTGCAGCAACAGAAGTTGAACAATGGAACACACTGGTAACAAACTGCCCCTATTTTCTCCAGGATAAATGGCCAACAGATTCTCAGTCACACCAGATGCCACAATCTGGCTGCAAAACCTGGACATTAAGACCACCACCAAAATATAACAAGTTGGAAGAACTTGACTTGATAGAGGTGTATAAGATGATAAGAGGCATAGATCGAGTGGACAGTCAGAGACTTTTTCACAGGGTGACTATGGCTAACACAAGGGGACATAATTTTGAGGTGATCGGAGGAAGGTATAAGGTGGATGTCAGAGCTAAGTTTGTTACACAGAGAGTGGTGAGTGTGTGGAACACACTGCCAGCAGAGGTTGTGGGGCAGATACAATAGGGACACTTAAGAGACTCTTAGATAGGCACATGAATTATAGAGAAATGGGGGGCTATGTGGGAGGGAAGGGTTAGATAGATTTTAGAGCAGGATAAAATGTTGGCATAACATTGTGGGCCGAAGGGCCTGTGCTGTGCTGTAATGTTCTATATTCCAAAGTACTAAATAATGAGACGGTGAAATCCCTGTATTATCTCAGAGAGAAGCAGAAGCTGGGTAAAAGGACATGAACTTAATCTATTTTAAAGTGGATTTGCTATTAATCTGGCAATTATTGCAATAGCTGAATGTGTTTAGATTACTTTTTCATTCACTGTCTCAGGCTATTGGGAGTATTCAAGATAAATGTTACAGATTAAGCACCAAAAACCTGCTTTTGAGGGAGAGTGCTTCACTTTTGGCATACACATATTACCATGGTAATTTATAAATCACTACTGCTGATATTTATATGTGACACCATGTTAATGTGTCTGGACTCATCTATAGACCAGACATCGTAAGGATGGCACATTTGTGTCTCTGGAGGACTTTAGTGAACCAGATATAATTTTAAGACAATACAGTCGTTTTATTGTTACCATTATGGCACTAGCTTTTTATGCCAGTATTATTGTATTACCTGAATTTATATTCCCCAGTTCCCATGGTGGTTTGCAAACTCATATCTCCAGACCAATAATTTGTCTGTGGATATCTGTCCAGTAACCTAACAACTGTGTAAATATACCAATTCTTTCTGCTGTTACAGACTAGGACTATTAGTGAAGTTCCTTTAAGATTGTGTGTGTGTGTGTGTGTGTGTGTGTGTGTGTGTGTGTGTGTGTGTGTGTGTGT